>JAKUCM010006216.1:0-42232 GCA_023374145.1 Lepidium sativum
GTTAAAACTTGATTAGTTATAGAATAACGGAAGGTAGTTTTGTCTTTTTATTGAAACTCTAACTCCGTTCTTATGATGACGTGTACCTTCGCTTCATCTTCCAAATCTTAATTGAGTGTAAAAAAAATCAATTTTTAATGTTCTTTTAGATTTCAATTCATTAAGACAATTGATTCTGCTTGTCCCCAGAGGATCTTATCGGTGTAAAAATTACGAAACCTCGACGAAGTCAGAAAAAAAAGCTTGGATCTTTGAGTTTGACTTGTTTGCTTAAGCTCATTTCTCTCTTTCTCTTTCTTCTTGTTACTTGCAGGCGATGACCATTCGTTGATTTTGATCGAATTCTCATCTTTCTAAAGTTTCTTTATCAGCTGAGTCTCACATTTTCTTTAGTAAATTTACAGACTTTCTAGGGAATTTTTGATAAAACCATTGAAAAGACAAGTTTTCATACAAAGGAAGAGGAACTGGTGAAGAAAGCTCCAAGTTTGGTTAGTTTTTCAGATTTTTGATTCTTAGAATTTTGTGTTTTGTTAAGTCATTTAGTTCTGATTTTAGGAGAATTTAAACATTTGTATTTTGTTTGTCGTGTATTAAGTTCAACCAGAAGTCATGTTTATTCTCTTAGATCGAAAATTCAGAACTAGGGTTTGATCTGTCTTGAAGATCCTGCACTGTTTTATGAACAGTTATGTTTTGAGATCTAATTGAGTTTGACCTTTTTGTTGTTGCAGACAACACAATGCCTGAAGGGAAATTGAGATCAGGAGTTTACAGATCGTTTATAATGTGTGATGATCCAAGAGATGTTGTGGAATGTGGAGCCATTAAGAAACAGAGTAAGAGCCGTAACAATACTAATACGAAACAGAGTTCTTCCAAAGCAAAAGAGAGATCAGAACCACCTAGGAAGAGTACAGAGGATGCTCCTCATTCTTCTTTGCAGCTTTTGAGAGTATCTAAAGGGATTCAGAAACTGAATGTTGCGATTGATTCATGGTCAAAAGGGATTAGCTTTGACTCGGGGTCGAGACCTGAAGACATAGCCAAAGGTTTGTTAAGAGGAGCACTTGATTTGGAAGAGTCATTAGCTATGCTTAGTAGTATTCAAGAGGATGATATTAAGAAGAAGCCGAGGAATAGTAAAGATGGAAGAAGCGATTCGCGGTTTCAGAGATCAATGTCTGATAGATTTGGAGAGCGGATTGAGAAAAGGATGATGGTTCAAGAGAATGTAGAAGCAGCATCAAAGGATTGTTATGACGAGCTAAGGAATGTAATTAGAGAGAGCTTTCTTAGGCAGAATCTTCTTTCTCAAACAACTTCAAGGACTAAGAATCGAGTTGTTAGAAGTGAATTTGTATCCTCTTCTGGAGCTGCATCTTCATCAACTAGTTCAAGTCAATCATCTATGGTTTCTGGCTCTACAAAGTCCTCTGCTTCGTCTGATATTCCACGTAGAGCTCCAAGTTTGATTGCTAGGCTTATGGGTTTGGATGTATCAACTCAAGAACCAAGCAAGAGCACGGTCAATCGTATTGATAAGCTGGATGTCGTATCATTAGAAAGACAAGAGCATCTGAGGAAGACGAAGAAGGAAAGTCCTGAATTTGTGAGATGCAACCCTTCAAGAGAAGCTGCTTTACCATCTTTGACTAAAGAGAATCAATCAACTATAGTACTCGTAAGACCTATGCGTGTTGTACAATCAGAAATCGAAGAAAAACCGGGAAACAAAAGGCCAGTTTTAGCTAAGAAACTGAAAATGCAAGGGGATGTTCATCCAAAAATGATGAACCAGAGAAAAGATCATCATCAAGTCATGGAAGTTAACAAAAGGATCAGCAACAAAATGAAGTTACCATCTTCAAGTCTGACTAAGAAAGACAGAGAACCGAAAGAATGGGTGAAGAAAGTAGAAGAGAATAATGAAGTTAAGGTGATCACGCTAATAAATCCGAGCAATGCCAAAGCTGTAGCAAGAGATCGAAAACCGATAGAAACCAACAAAAAACTTGTTTTCAAGAAGGAGGTTAGTGAAGGTAAAGATAGATCTAGACCTCATGACCGAGCTCTTAAGCCACCCAACACTCCTACAGACCACAAGAAATCGAACAATTCTTCAGATAATTCAAAGACCAAGAGTCGACGTTCCAGCAGATTGAGCTCGAGCTCTAGTAGTGGAGAGCAGAAAAGAACCAGTCGTGAAAAGAAGTCTGGTGAGGCTAGTAGACCAAATGTAAGCAATATTTCTCACTGTCTCAATGCATAATTTATATGTCAAAATCTACTTACTATCATTAATCCTGTTTCTCATCTAGGCCCAGAAGAAACAACGTCAACAAGACAAGGACCTCGGTTCAGAGAATAACTCAGGTTCTTCACAGGACACACTCGGATCGATAAACCAACTTGTGTCAGAAGAAACCAGTTCTTCCGAGTTTAACACTCTTCAAGGTTATTACTACACAATTTTCTTATGTTTTCAGAGCTTGTTTCTATAGAGCATTGCCTCATATGTTGGTGTGTTACCTTGTGCTTGTGAAGGCCTTTGCGACAATGAAGATGTTTCTTCTTCTGATGCCAAAGTTCAGCATCCTCACGAGCCAGAATCCTCCCAAATCGATCTTAAATCATTTTTATCCAGCTCATCAGAATTCATCAACTACGCAGAGGATCTCTTCAACTTCAACACCAACAGCAAAAGAAGCCGAGAATCAGTCTTTGAAGATAAATACAACATTATGATCTCAGACCAACGACTTGCATTGGACTTTGCCAAAGAAGTGGCTAGACGCAGAAGCTTTACTCGTCTCCAGAGAAGCTCCTTACACATTGATGAGTTATTAATCGAAGTCTGTGATGGGTTCGAGACTCTGAGAAGTTACAAAGACACATTTTCAGGACAGAACAACTTTGTTCAAGAAAGTATTCACTTAGTGTTGGAGAAGGATTTAAAGGATAGGAAGAGAGAGATGACAAGTGGTGTTTGGGAATTGGGTTGGAGAAGTGAGTTACAGATTGATGAAACTCATCAAACTGTAGTTGAAGTAGAGAAACTTATTATGTCAGGTTTGATTCAAGAAATCATCACTTGAGTACACTAAGAACAAATATGTCCTTTTTTTTTTCTTTTCCTGTACAACTTAGTTATATATTAGTGATTTCAAATTCTTTGTAACCTGTTACCAAATCCAAAGTACAAATATAAACTTTAGCCTAATCTGAAGATGCAACTATTTTTTTTAACTTTAACCTTATAATTTGGGAAAAATCTGATTTATAACCAAAACCAAAATCTGATTTATAACCAAAATCTATATCCTAACATTTTTTTTTTCTTTCTTGTATTACAGAAAAATTAAACCTTAATATTATGAGAATTTGTAAAGTAATTATTATCATTGGGTCACATATGTTTAGCGTTGTTTTTGTTTCTTAGATATGTTAACATAATAAATAATATTTTTGTTTCACCTATGTTTTATGAGAACATAAATCATTTACAAGATTGCATTTTATCGATAAGGTATAATCTAAAAATACTAAATAAGAATCCAATTATCAACCATTTTAATCTAGTGGCAGGCGGTAAATTCACTTAAGGCAGCGCATTTACATAACTCAGAATCGAATCTTCATACCTATATTGTGTAGAAATTTGGCTATTAAACCGGTAAGTTGTGATCTAATATAATCTACCATTGACAAAAAAATAAAAATAAGAATCCAATTATCAACCATATTAATAAAGTCTAATTTATAATTTAAATTCTAAAACTAAAAATCTTCGATGGCTAATGGGTCAAAATGTTTCGGTACTGACTGTCGGTTAATGTGAAATTAGTACAATTTAAAAAAAAAAATCTAATTAGAAGAATGGTTTTCTCATAATCCATAAAATAGATGAGATCTGTTTGCTATGCTTTTTTCCTTCTTAAATTATTTAATTTTTTTAGCTCTTTTGCATCCATGGAAATATATTATTTTAAAATATTTGGTAAATATATTGTAAAAAACTGAAAACCTCACAATGAGTCAAACTCGCCACGTCTTCCCCATAATCGTGACGTGTCTCCTTCACACTCCTTCGCACTTTCTATCTTTATCAAATAATATTTTTTTAAATTAGTGTACAATATTTAAGTATTTTGTAAACTTACTTAAAATTACTATAGTTAATATGAGTAGATAATAAAATTAATTCAACAAACCAAATCATATATTTTTGAAGAAAAATAAAAATAGTTAAGCACTAATTTTAAAATTCTAGAAATATTCTTGAAAATCAAGCTTTATATAAATAATAAACTAACAAATTAAATATTATAATTTTTAGAGGTTTGAAATTTATTTTTACTATCCCTATAGAATAACTAATTCATCAATTAAGTTCTAAATTCCAACGCTACAACTCTAATTAACAAGCTAATCACAAATCCTAATAATTAAATTAAACAGATCGAAGAAGACAAAAAAAAAATCAAGAAGTTTGTAGTTAAGCAGTATAAAATGATTCTAGAATTTTATAAAATTTGTAGACTTTATTTTCCTAGTATGTGAAAATAAAAAATATTTTTCTAATCACCTCTTATACAAATATAAATATTCTGCAAAAAAAATTATTCATAAACTACACTTCCCATAATAATAATTCAAACCTCTTCTATAAAATTTAGAAACTCTTTAACTATCAATAAAAATTATTATTCATCGCACCTTTCCTCCTCAACAATGCATTCAAGAAACTCTCACAATCACGACAAAATTCACATCCACGTAACTATTCTATCTTTTATTACTTTTCACATATTTTTATCTTATAGTTCGAAATTTTTTTAATAGTTATATTTTTTTTCTTATATATATTGATGGATCAATTAACAAAGTATTTGTTCACTGTTATTGGTTGTGCCTTATGTTCCTATTAGTTAAGTGATTTATAAACCAATTTTGTTGGGATTGATATTGATGATCAGGATATGTTAGTTAAGTTTTTCCTTACTATAGTATTCAAGTGATGATAGTAATTCATTCTCAATAGATGGACTCGTACCGATATAAGTCATTTATAAAGTTTTTGAGTCCTGATTACAACATGCAAGATTAAAGGTCAAAAATGAAATCGTTTTTTGTATGTTAAGAAAAGCATTTGTAGTGTTACACAAAATGGAAAATATATAAGAATATCAGATTAGACTATATTAGTAATTAGCTCATCATGTAAACTTAAAACAAAGTCTAATAAAATTCAAAAGAATATGTTATATATAAAAGGCATCACATTGCATGCCAAATATAGCGACATTTCGTATTTATTCTCAAAACCTAAGAAATACCTTAGCCCACAAGTTTATTTATTTATGCTGGTATAGAGCATCATGTCGTCATAAACCAAAACTATCTTATCACAACAACAAAAAAAATGCTTATCTATCAGGAAAAAAACAGAACTTTTTGCCTGGCACAAGTATTCATTTACGATATATCAAACCAAAAAGATACTTTTAATATATATTTATACGAAGAATACTTCAAAAACAACGAAGACAAACATTGATATTACGATATTGTATTTTATGGAAGTACATATGTATACGAAACGAAATATAGACGTGGCTACTTGTAATTGGATAAAACTAAAGGCTAATTATGATAAGCGCAAAGGCAGAGACATATGCAAAGCTTACGAAAGAGTTTGCGTGGCTTTAGTCAATATTGAAGAAAACAGTTTCGTTTCACACACATATATATATATATATATATGTCTATGTTGAGATTATATATAAGTATATAACTTTGTGTGCGTCTGTAATAGCTCGAATATAGGGGTATAAATACATCTATCTACGATATTATGGATTTTGGATTTTATGTCCCGCGATGTTTTGTCCGGATCATGAACCAAAACATGTTTGGTTTAGGTTTACTTTCCTAAAAATTAGAGTCCATAAGCTTTATAGTAGATACGATATATGATCTAATGAGATACGAGTAAAAATGAAGTATTGATTACAATTGAAGAAGTAAACGATAGGTATTGGTGGAGGGTTGCTTTGAAGTCAGAAATGAAGACACGTGGCAGCATATGAAGACAACCCGCCGCTTAAACCACGAATGGTGACCAAAGGCTTCTTGTTTGCATGTGTACCCAATCTCTCTCTCCCTCTCTCTACTAATTTGCTTCTTTATATTTTCTAATTTCTTCGACACTGAAGAATATGGTTATAGCATACGATTGTAATTTTATGAAAGAGATAGACTGTTTTTCAGAGTAGACCTTCATTTCTACATATTAAAATGTTTCCAAAATATAAATTTATATCTGTAACAAAAAAATAATAATTTTATTTCATATAATAGAAACATCAAATTTACAAATTCTTTAAAATTTTCAGCTATCATTTGACCATAAATTTTTTTGTGTTCAACGATTATAGTTTACAAATGATTATTGTAATTTCCACGTATGTATTTAATTTAATCTACTTTGGTATTAAATTTGTGTTTATTTAAATCATATGAGATGTTTAATTCGTTTTTCCAAACCGCATTATAAAGAAGATTATATGAAGATAGACAACTATAGCTATAGTCATATATAATCTTACCTTAGAGCACCTGCATCAGGTGGGGTTCACCAACCAAAAAAAAAATAAAAATTAAAAAGATGGAACCAATCAGGGTCTGCCACGTGGCTACTAATGTTTTTGTTGACTTTCCAGACTACTAATGTTTTACAATTATAACAAATATTGTGAAATTTATATTAATTTAAATTTATTGTATCATATATAATTTTTATATGAATTTTATTTATTACAAAGTTGTAGGTTTTAGATTTTGTTACTAAAATTATGTTAACAAAAAAATTAGTGATAATAATTATTATTTAAATTTATTTGTATTAAATATTATGATGTTTTATTTATGAATATAAATTTGTGATATTTATATAGTAGTATTTTGTAGTGATATATATTATTACTATGAAATATTAAAATTTTGTAGCTAGATAAGTATTTTTTTTCTAAAAAAATAAATCAACAATTTAGTTTTTCTCAAACAAAACAATAAAAGTCTTAAAAAAAAAATTCAATATAATTTATGTACATATTTTGCAAAGTGGGGTTGAAATTAGTGTTGCTCAGACTTTGGTTGAGAATATAGTCGCGGAACTCATAATTTCGAATGATTTTATAGTAGTGAAAAAATTAGTACGATGTGGAGGGAATGTTTCAAAGGATGTATTTTCTGCAAGTGGTTCGTGTGAGGCTTTCTGCACATCATCTAATAGTTTTGCTAGGCTATTCCTACCTCCAGATCAAAAGAATGATGTGATGGCAAACACTTCTTATGTGAATAAGGAGAATGTTCTCCCGTCTTCGGCAGATTACGTGGGACGACCTGGAGGAGTTTTTATGAGGGATGATAGTAGTTCTATGGCTGTGGTTCCTCAGATTACTTCTAGAGATCCTGAAGTTTCTAATCGGAATAACGTAGAGACGACAATGACAGTCAATGGTGAAGTGGTGCCTTAGGCTGAATCCTAATGCAAAGAAAATTTCTCATGGTATGGGGTTTACAAATTCCTTTTGCGTGGACTATATTGAAGAAAACAAAGGTATTTGGATTTTATGGAGAGATGGATTGGGAACTGTCATGATCGTGTACTCGTCGGACCAGTTTGTTCATGTGATGATTGATGATGGATATTCAAAGTTTAGTGTTGTTGCAGTGTATGCAGCACCATCTAGTTCTCAGTAATTTGGCCTATGGGAATGTCTAACTCGTGTCTTGTAAGATATTTATAATCCAATTTTGATTGGAGGGTATTTAATATCATATTAAGATAGGAGGAACATTTCAGTGGTCGTGGTCGCTTATCTCTAAATTCTTTGAAATTTGGAGACTCGATTAATAAAAACCCATTGGTATATAAGGGCTTCAAAGGTAATTGATTTACGTGGCAAGTGAGAGCGAACGTATGTTGCTAAGCGTCTTGATCGAGTTTTATGTTGTGCTTGGACTCAGTTGACTTAGCACAAGGCTTGCGTGTCACATTTACATTTCCTCTCACAAGATCATGTTTTGTTGTTTATTCAACTTAGCCCTGACGTGGAAAAGGATCTGAGAAAACGACTATTTTTGCTTTGAGGTAGCTTGGCTTTCTCATAGTAGCTTTAAGGATCTTCTTCATAACTCATGGAATAGTAAACTATACCCCTAAAGCTCTCTTCAGCATGCAACTAAAGTTGAAGAAATAGAATAAAGAAGTCTTTGGTAATATTCATATGCAGAAGTCCGAACTCTTATGAAAGATTGTAGATACTCAAACTTGAATAAGTAGTAATCCTTTATATCTACTTATTGTTGAAAATGAAGGTTTAGTATAGGAGTTGAATGCAGTTCTTGAACAAAAAGAAATGGTATGGTTTCAGAAACCTCGAGAGAAGTGGATAACCTTGGGGGACCAAAACTAATTTTTTCACAACTCTAAGGTAATTAGAAGAAGGAGAAACAGCACTGGTATGCTGTGAGGGGATGATGGCATGTGGATTTTTAAGCCGAAAGATCTAGAACTTATGGTTGTGAGGTGATACAACGAGTTTTAACCTTATATCTTACTGCAAGTGCGCAGCAAACGAAATAGTATTTAGAGATCGAATCCACGAAGTTACACTCTCAATTCCTATTGAATCACAAGCTATATCAATCAAATAAAGGAAGTGAATTCTAACAACTTAGATGCGAATGTAATCAAATAATTAAAGCAATCGGATGTCGGGTATTCGTTCGGGAGTTAAAATATCTTGTCAGGAAAACTATTCTAATCTTATTCTCGGCTTGAACATGAATAAAGGAAAACCAACTCTCGTTGAATATACCCCTCTATCAATAACCTAAAGGTCCTAACTCTCGTTGGTTTCAGATTACAAATAGGCTTTATCGTTTGGGTTCAGTTACCCACAATCTAACCTGACATCAACTCTCATTGGTAGTGAAGAAATTGCTCTTCTAATCTAGTTCTAGTTCTTAACAATCTTTTGGAAGGTTAACAACCTAAAATCATTGACTAGGTGATCAGGCTAATCTATGCATTAGATTCGAGTATTAGAAGGAGAATCATCTACTAATCAATCCTATTTGTTCCCCAACAGTGAATTCTAAAACCCTAGAATCCCTAGATCCGATCTAAGATCTACTCAGACATAGAACAACAAAATTGGCAAGTCATGATGAACTGAAATTGAAATTGCATTAATAGAAAATAAAGAGGATTCATAAATTTTTCTCAAGTATGAAAATATCTTCTTCTTAGCTTACAAACTCTCAAAACTCTATGAAATTTCATTCTCAATATCAAAAAGACGGCTCTCTAAAAAAAATAGGAAAAATAGTATTTATAGGGCCCAAAACAAGGGTTGAAAACCGCGAAATTAGGTTTCTGCGAAAGGCTAGGATCGATCGAGCACTAGGCGATCGATCGATCCCTTGGAGGATGAGTCGATCTTCTCAGAAACCAAGTCGTTCTTCAAATCGTGCGTATAATACTTTGAGATGACTGATCGATCGATCCTTGATAGATCGATCGGTCCTTCCTTTCGTGGAGAATGACGGAAAATGCTTCAAACCTCTCCAAAGTCCACCTTCAAACATGATTCTAACTCTAAACGTTTTTTACCTGAAATCTCAATAAAACATAGACAAATTTCCCAAATATAACTGTAATAATGAGTTCAAAACCGACAAAATATGAGGAACATCATGAGGTTCTACAAAAAATCTCTTCTCGATGAGTGATGTGGCTGCAGTGGGGGAGACAATAACACCTGAGGGTTTCACACTTATTCCACTGCGAAGTATGGGAAGCTTTAAGGCTTCAAGACCGGATGAGTTTCAATTTATTTTTATCAACAATGTTGGGGTAAAGTAGGTTCCTTGGTAGTTTGCTTTGTTCTTGAGTTCTTTGGTATATGTTATTACCTTCAAGACCAATGATGCTTTTGTGGTTATAATTCCTAAATATTTAAAACCTGAAAAGATTAGTCAATTCAGACATATTTGCTTGTGTAATGTTCTTTTTAAAACCATTACTAAGGCTATGGTCTTGAGTTTGAAGAAAGTGATACCATTACTCATTGGTCCAACACAATCAAGCTTCATCCCGAGGTGATTGAGTTCAAATAACATAGTGATTATTCAGGAGGTTGTACATTTAATAAAAATAAGCAAGCTCGCAAGGGTTGGATGCTTTTAAAGTTAGATCTTGAGAAAGCATATGATAGGATTTAGTAGAATTTTCTATGCGACACCTTACATGCTGCAATTTTTTCGATGCGTGGATATCTTGGATTATGAGTTCAGTCACGGGTCCCTCAATGCATGTTCTATGGAATGGTGAAAAAACACAAGGATTCCCACCAGAGAGATGTCTAAGGCAGGGAGACCCTCTCTCCTTACCTCTTTATTCAATGTCTAGAACGACGGTATCATCTCATTGAACGCACGATTTCTTTGGATAGCTGGAAACTCATCTATTTGTCATGGGGAGGGCTTAAACTATCCCACATATGTTTCGCTGATGATTTGATCATGTTTGATGAGGCTTCAGTGAACCAAGTTAAAGTGATATGTGGTGTGTTGGATAAATTTTTTCAAGCCTTGGGTCAAAAGCTCTTGTTATAAAAATCTTGGGTTTTCATCTCTAAGAATGTGCCTAATGATCTAATGCAGCGAATTCGTAATGATAGTACGATCCAGTCGACTAAGGATCTTGGTATGTTGATACTACAAAAAAGGATCAATAAGGATATGTTTGGTAACATGTTCTAAAAGGTATCATCATGGTTAAGTGGCTAGAAGAGTCACACAATGAGTACCATAACCTTATTGCAGTCCATGTTAAAAAACCTCAAACTTGTCTCTAGGAATTTTATTTGGGGTAGCACCGCTAAAAAGAGGAAGCAACATCGTCTTGCTTGGAGTAAAGTTTCTCGTGATAAGTACCATGGAAGATTAAGGATTAAATCTCTATTAATGTCTTTGATGGGAGTGAAACCTGTAGGGACATAGTACGATTTGTCAGAGAGGCAACAACAGAAATCATGGTTGCATATGCAAAGAAACATACAAGACAAGTCCTTCCAACTCATATTGAACGGATGATTGTGTGGAGTCCACTGCAGGGAGAATGATTAAAAGTTAATATAGATGGAGGCTTTCGTGGTAAACCAGGTCATGCTTCTGCAAGTGGAGTGCTATGAAATAGTAAGGGAGAATTATGTAGATGTTTTGCAGTAAATATTAGCATATATTCCGCTTCCCTACCTAAGTTATAAGGTATTTATTATGGTCTTGCTATAGTTTGGAATCAAGGAGTGAGACGATTGGAGTTAGAGGTCGATTTGCAACTTGTAATTGGTTTTTTTGAGACATGGATAAGCGAGGATCATCCTTTGTTATTTCTGGCACATTTGTGCTATGGATTATTATCACAAAACTGGATAGTCTGAATAAAATAAAGTATGTATACTGGGAGGCTAATCGCTTACCTGATAGTCTCGTGTTTGATTTTACTTTTTTGGTAGTATTCCTGATTGTTTTTCTTCTTTATGTGTTGATGATATTAATGATTTTTATTTTTTTGGTAGCATTCCTGATTGTTTTTCTTCTTCACTTGTTGATGATATTAACGATTTTGCTTTGTCTGGAAGAATTTTTGTATAATTCTTTTAAATTTGTTTAAATAAATCGTGGGAAAGTTTTCTCCCATCCATTTATCAAAAAAAAAAAAAACAATAAAAAAGTTCATACAAAAATGTAATAGTTACTGTTCCAGAACTGTAAAATAGCAAATGGCATTTAGCTTAGTGGCAGTAATAAATCCACAAGAGTCATGCGCACTTGCACATCCTGGGATCGAGTCACCCCGCTTGCATTTGCAAGAACTTGGCTAATGGACCGGCTATTTGTGGTCCAATGTTAAAAAAAAAAAAAAAAACTGTAAAATCTGTATCTACCTCTTCCACTTCAATAGGAAAGTGCAACTATTTTGAATTTTTTTGGCCATTTAAAATTAAACCGACAGAGGAAACTGACTTTTGTAAAAGTGACAATTTTTCACACACGAACTAAAAATCAATTATCAAAAAACACTTAAAATAAAGGCAAATAGAAAGTTGATAATTGGAAATTTGATAAATTAAAATATAAAAAAGAGGTTAAGAACCACCGCTTGGTCTCACCACTTAAGTTCAAACGCATGTCGCTCGGGCACAAACTCCTGTACCAAACCTTTAGATACTAGCTATCGGCCACGAGGTCTCTTCTATTTTCCCTCTTCATTTTTTAAGTTTTTACAGCTTGTAATTCTAATTATCAATTTTTGTATTCCATTAAAAAATGAGATATTTGAATAGTAGAACACTTTATGACCTCAACAATCTTGTCAATTTACTACAAATTGTGAACGTTTGCTTTTTTGTCTTCTTTGAATAATCAAATTCTGAAAAACTGTTACATCTCTTTTTTTATTAAAATTCTTGTTTCTCTTTTTTTTTTTCTTTTTCTTTTTTCTTTTTTCTTTTCCCTCTAAATTTATTGAATGCTGCAAAAGAAAAAAATAAAAATGACTTAAAAGAAAAATGCCAGAAAAAACGGCTCAGTTTAATCTAAATAATTTATAATAAAAAGGTTAACTATAGTAATAAAAAAATTCAATAAATATCATGGAACAAACTGGAACACACATGGGCTCTCTTGTTTAAGTTTTTTTTTCCTTCTTTAACCATATACTATGTTTATAATATAGTTTCTTATAAACATATTCCATCCTTGAAGTAACTCAAACGGTTTTAGATTATTATAGTTCTTCATCTGTTCTTCCTCATAAACATCTTTTTGTGTTTTCACTAGAACAAGAGACCAATCTTTGTGAAATCATCAAATTTTTATGTACTTCAGATCTACACACAAAAATTAGACCAAATTACAATTGGTTTTTGTTCATTTGAAGTTGGTGGAAATATCTAGCTTTTGGTTGAATCACTTCTTAAGTTGTGGATTCTCTTTCTTCTCTTGGTTTATTTTTAAACCTCGTCAAGCTCTTTATGATTCTGAAAGAGATTATATGTATATAGATCGAGATCGATGTATAGCCAGATAGTTTATGTTGTTTGAGGATAGATTATAGCCAAGTTGGGTTGAATTTTCTTTTTTCTTTTGCTTCCTTAGTCACATACAAACCCTATCTGTCCGTACAAATACTCAAAGCCCTAACTTTTCTCTCTCCAAATCTATAATATCGTTTAATTTCCACTTCCACGAGAAAGAACTATTCAGAGATCGATGAAAAGCTTGCATGTGGCAGCCAACGATGGAGATCTACCGGAGGGTTGTGGAATACTCGCCGGAAACACTGATGAAGCCATTTTGATGGATGGAATGGATGAGGTTGGTAGAGAGATCTGGCTAGATGACCATGGAGGAGACCATAATCATCATCGTCATGGACATGAAGATGATGATTTGATTGTTCATCATGACCCTTCAATCTTCTATGGAGATCTCCCAACGCTTCCTGATTTCCCATGCATGTCTTCATCATCATCTTCTTCAACATCTCCTGCTCATGTCAACGCAATCGTTTCCTCAGCTTCTTCTTCATCAGCAGCTTCTTCCTCCACTTCCTCAGCTACTTCTTGGGCTATCTTGAGATCAGACGGTGAAGATCCAACTCACAATCAAAACCAATACGGATCAGGAAACTGTGATGAACCATCTGGTGCATTGCAATCTACAGCTTCCATGAAGATTCCGTTGGACAATAGTCAAGGTTTTGGTTGTGGTGAAGGAGGTGGTGATTGCATTGATATGATGGAGACTTTTGGATATATGGATCTACTCGATAGCAATGAGTTCTTCGATACTTCAGCCATATTTAGCCAAGACGACGATGCACAAAACCCTAACTTGATGGATCAAACTCTCGAGAGACAACATGAAGACCAAGTCGTTGTTCCGATGATGGAGAATAACAGTGGAGATGGCATGCAAATGATGAATTCGTCGTTGGAACAAGATGATGATCTCGCTACTGTGTTCTTAGAGTGGCTAAAGAACAACAAAGAGACTGTTTCAGCTGAAGATTTGAGAAAAGTGAAGATAAAGAAAGCGACAATAGAATCAGCTGCGAGAAGGTTAGGTGGTGGGAAAGAAGCAATGAAGCAGCTTTTGAAGCTGATACTTGAATGGGTCCAAACTAATCACTTACAAAGAAGACGAACCCACAACAAAAACAACAATCTCTCTTATCAACAACCATTAATCCAACAAGACCCTTTTCAAAACCCTAACCCTAATAACAACCTAATCCCATCTTCAGATCAAGCCTCTTTCTCACCTTCTACATGGGTTCCTCCTCAACAGCCACAGCCATCTTTTGTTCCAGACCCAGGTTTCGGTTACATGCCTACTGCAAACTATCAGCCACCGTCGGAGTATCTTCCTTTACTCGAACCACAACCGTCATGGCCACCACCACCACCACCACAGTCTGGTTCCATAGCACAATTCGTCATGCCTACAAGCGGGCAATATAATCAATTTGGAGAGCCAACAGGTTTCACAGGATACAACATGAATCCATATCAATATAATCCTTATCTTCCTACAGGACAAATGAGAGATCAGAGATTGCTCCATTTGTGTTCTTCAGCAACAAAGGAAGCAAGAAAGAAACGAATGGCGAGGCAGAGAAGGTTCTTATCTCATCACCACAGACATAACAACAACAACAACAATCAACAGAACCAAACCCAAATCGGAGAAGTGGCTCCACAGCTTAACCCTGTAGCTACAACCACCACAGGCGGGACTTGGATGTATTGGCCTAATGTCCAAGCTGTTCCACCTCAACTACCTCCGGCTATGGAGACTCAATTACCAACTATGGACCGAGTTGGCTCTGCTTCTTCTATGCCACGTCAGCAAGTGGTTCCAGATCGTCGACAGGTATAATAAATACATATATTCATCTATCCTTCTCATTGTTTCTTTTGAGAAATGTAATTGCATTTGTGGTTATATGAATGATTATAAATGAAATGGGTTTTGTTTTTGAATTTAGGGATGGAAACCAGAAAAGAATTTGCGGTTTCTATTGCAGAAAGTCTTGAAGCAAAGTGATGTCGGTAACCTTGGAAGGATCGTCTTGCCTAAAGTAATAAAATTTGTTGTAACATTTGCTTTCTCTTATATATAAACATTTAATGTTATTGGTCAGTCTTTTTGATGATTTTGATTTACTTACGTTAATGAAATGGAAAAAAATAAATAAACAGAAAGAAGCTGAGACACACTTGCCGGAGCTAGAGGCAAGAGATGGTATCTCTCTAGCAATGGAAGACATCGGAACTTCTCGTGTTTGGAACATGCGCTACAGGTAAACATTGTCTTTATTGCAATTTTACAAATATTGGAACTCGATCAATGTCTGTTATTTAATCTTCTTTCTCTATAAATGTGTTGCAGATTTTGGCCTAATAACAAAAGCAGAATGTATCTCCTCGAGAACACCGGTACGATTTTGAAAATGTACCCATCACTAAATTTTCTCTTATAATTATTGTTTTAATTAATCCTTAATTTTACGTTTAATTATAGGTGATTTTGTGAAAACAAATGGGCTACAAGAAGGTGATTTTATAGTGATATACTCCGACGTCAAATGTGGCAAATATGTAAGAGAAACCACACAATTTTCTTATATAATTTTCATATATATCATATTCACATTTTCATATTATTTTATCAATTTTTCGTATTAATCAACTTTTATAATTAATTTAATACTATCACAGTTAATTAGAGGGGTTAAAGTTAGACAGCCAACGGGACAAAAGCCAGAAGCTCCACCATCGTCAGTAGCTGCAACGAAGAGACAAAGCAAGTCACAAAGGAACCTTCACAATAATTCTCCATCGGCAAATGTGGTGATTACTTCACCAACTTCACAAACTGTTAAATGAAAAAAATAAAATATAAATATTAATTAGTATAATGTAGCAAATAATAAAGAGGTAAAAAGGAAGAAAATGGAAGCGTACCAATGTGTGACACTTCTCGTGCATGCAAAGGATCTCGAAGACAAATGGAAGAGTCATGATTAGAGTTTTGTCGGAGTCTTTGGTTTTTACTTCTTTTTTTCTTCCTCTCGGTGACTTCTTTTTTTTTATACCTTCAGAATATTGTAGAGATGATTAATTCTGGAAATGGTGTTTGTGTTATATTTCTGGAGAGATGGATTATAGTTCTTTTATTGTTGTAATTTTTTAATAATATTTTACATATGTGAGGCTCATTTCTTGAGGTGAGCTTACATATTGTTAATGATGTGAATGTTTGTGCGTGTGAATAATAACGATAATGTAATCTTTGTAAAAACTAAAAAGTCATACGTCCTTTGCATGAAAAGATAAACTTAGTTTTACTTGTCATTTAGGTCTATTTCAAATAATCATATAAATGGTTTCATATAATTTTAACATTTTTAAACGTCATAAATGAGAACTTTTCATTTTGCTTTTGCATTTGATTGATATAGGATTTTTTGGTTTGATACGAAATATCCTGTAGTAGTATATAGTTAAATATTTTGTTTTATATTGGTACCTTAGTTTCAACATCTAACAACCTGTATAAACTAATAAGATTAGAACTATACTAAAATAATAAATTTTATTAATTTATAAAAATTATTTATTTATCAATATATGTTAATTTATCAATATGTTATAAATTATTAATTTAAGGAGATTATATTGTATATGTTTTATCTCAGCATATTATTCATCCAATAGATCTGACACTAGATATTCGACATTTTTCCATTATAAGTGAAAAATTTAAATAAAATTTTAGAGAGTAAATTTTGAATTATGAATCAGGGTTGATCTATCTAACTATTGATAAAAAGAAAAAAAATTCTTTTAAGGCCACTGGAAGAATTACATCAAAAATGTTTTGCTTATACAAGAATGGACTTCGTGAAATAAGATTTTTTTGTCAATATCAGGCCACAGTTGGTCGGCTTATTAGCCAAATTCCTATACAATATAGACAATGAGATTTGATTCTTGATGTGAAGTAATGTATGCCTTTAGTGGATTTACTGGCACGTGTAAAATAAGATTTAGTCCTGTAAGTATAATAGTTATACTATATGTTTTTATTTTATTTGACCGATATCAATAACACTATTTGAAAAAAATGAGCGGTTGAAACAACTATTGTTTGAAAATAATAGTTGGCAAAAAAAATTTAAAATGAAAATAAATGAAAATTAATATTGATTGGTAGTTTCTTTTTTGTCAAACCTTTTATATATATTAACCCTTCAAAACAGAGTACATAATGCATTACAATAGATTCCATGATATAATAGGTAAGCACTCAAGGGTTCTAGCTAATTTTGCTAGTTTATCAGCTTGAGTATTTTTTGCTCTTAAAACATGTCTAAAGTGGAATTCGTGTGTTCCGGCAAAGTGGCAAATATCCTGGTAGTGATTATAGAGAGGATGTGTTGATGGCATGCGGTTTTGATCTTCTGTGAGGATGTGCTCTAGTACCTGTTTTGAGTCAACGTGAAAACAAATGTTGTTATAGCCTATCGTTGAGAGGATATGGACTGCATATATAACTGCATTAGTCTCTGCTTCTAGGACTTATCATTCACAGTCGAGCTACATCGACTCCAAGCAATAACATTGTCATTCATGTCTTTGAGTATCCAAAACATTCCTATTTTCTGTTGTTCAGCTTCTTGAACAACAGTCTGGGAAGTGTGAGCAGAACTCCACGCTACGGCATCTCCAATTGCTTTAGTTATAATAGTTGGAACTAATCAGACTTTGTAGGAAGGTGTTGCGAGACTTCCAAATATGGCAGGAGGAGGAAAAGAAAGCTTGTCCTTCTCTGTATGGTTAACCTGGTTCATGAGAGCATATAATTTATGTTTTATTGATGTTTGAATGATGAGATCAAGATTAGTATATAAAATAACATTTGCGTATTAATAAATATTTTTTAAAAAATGTAAGCAAACAATTATTATTTTAACAAAAATTTAAATTATATACAGTTATTTAAACCATAATTATGTATTATATGCAAAAATAAATACTCGTTTGTATTTATATTTATAAATAACAGTCAATTTAGTTTCTTTTGAAAATAGAGTTTGAAGTGACTATAAATAATTCAAATGACTGTCTAACAAATGTTTCAAAAAACAATACTAATTGGTAATAAAGTGAATTTAACCAATCAAACCTCAACATATCTTCCACTCAATACCGACATGGTATCCGATTAATATGACAATTTTTTCGTTCGATTGTTTCTACATATTTTTTGTTATCAATTATTTCTACATTTATAAGTTCTTTTAATTTTTTGTTAATTTATTAATCTCCATCTGTCAACGTATCCTTCCAAGATCGTAATGGGAACACATTGAAAACGAATGGAACTAGTCATCCAAACATTTATCAAGCAGAAGACCTGCTCTAATGAAACTAGTTTGGGGTCTCGTGATGACTTAAATGCTTGTCGTTAGGATTCTCAATTTGATTATGACGAAACTCCAAAAAACCGTTTCATGTGAAAACATGACCTTTGATCTTTTGAGAGTTTGCATGAACGTTTTTTTGTTAGAAGTGAGATACTCCTAGTCCTATTTATGAACTTATTAAAAGCCTCGATCGGTGGCTGTATATAAGCTATAAAACCAATACGTCCAAAATTATTGTAAGCTGAATTACTAGTATGCAGGTACAATGAATCTGTCCTGGTAGTAAATACAAGATCGAATTCTTATTTGTTTAAATAAAATTTTGTCATATTTACTCAGTAATTAACATTTCGACTGATATAATATATACGTCCGGTTATATATTTATATGACAGAACAAAAACATATATATGACAATCTAAGTTAATCGATCGGGTCACCCATCTAAGCACAAATAGGCTTATAGACCAATATGAACAAAAATTACTACATATAAATAGAAATCAGTTTAGCATTTACTAATTTTTTATAAACAACAATATCTAAGCAGAGAATGGAGAACTCCTGGTTTTCGAGACCACACCTCCGTCGCATCCCCGGCCTCCTCAGCCGGCCCTCGCAAACCTCCCCCTCCACTACCTCCCGATCCCCCCGACCTTTCCATTTTCCCTGCTTTAAACTTGCTCCCCTCTCTTGCCCCTTCCCCCATTTCAGATCTCACTAAAAAAACTGCTCCGGTGGAGCCTGAATCACCTCAACCGTCTCTCTCCCCTTCACCCCCGGCCCAGACTACCAGTACTCAAGCTGGATCCCTCTCTACTGCATCAGATCTGAGTCTGGTCTCAAACCCTAACACTGTAGCCGCTACAGTACTTCTAGGAAATAAAGAGGATGCTACTAATCCAGTTCTGGATAAATCAAAATCTACTACTGAGGTGACCGGTGTTGTGCTCCCTCCTTTGATAAAAAGCCTTCCCAAAAACGGGGTTTTTGCCGAGAACTCCAATGTTCAATCTACCTACGCTGCGAAAGTAAAGAATAACCAAGATAAAAACCTAAAGCGTGTAGCTCCTATTCAGTGCAGCCCTGAAGGTATTCCAAGAATCAAGATACATGACGCGGTCTTTCAACGAGGTGCTCCAGCACACAAGGATTATATTGTTGGCTATTTCTCTGGAAAAAATACCACCTATTGGATCCATCCAAAGCGTTTTAAACTACATGTGGGGTAAAGGGAGAAGAGTTGAGTTCCATATTCTCCCTGCAACAAGATCTATGCTCATAAGGATCCTCAATGACTACCTAAGGGAAAAAATTCTAGCCAAAAGAATCTGGTATGTGGCTGACTCCATGTTTCAAGTGGTTGAGTAGGGTTCATCCCCCACAGATGCTGCACTTCTGCTGACCTGTATTCCTTTTTGGATCCACGTCAAGGAAATTCCCTTGGACTTAATGACCTTGGAAGGATGGAGCCTGTTAGCAGGACTTGTTGGTGAGCCAAAAGAAATTGATGATTTCATCTTGAATCTTACAAGCCCCTCTACAGCCCACCTGTTTGTGGAAATTGACTTAAAGAGCCTCATTCCAAGTATTGTTGAAATTGAAAGAGAAAATGACCATATACTCAAACTCCCAGTTGAGTATCCATGGTTTCCTCCTCAGTGTTCTCACTGCAAAACATATGGTTAGATAATAAAGAATTGTCCCGTGGTGGTGCAAAAATGGATTGAAAAAGCAAAGTCGTCTTCTTCTCAAGAGGGAAATTCAACTCAACTTATGGATTTATCATGGGAGAAAGATGTTCAGCTCCCTGCCCCTGGAATTTCAGTTGGGATACATGATGAGGACCCTAAGCCTCTGCCCCCCCTGCCAAACCCCTCCCCCCAAATACCCTCCACCATACCGGAAACTCCAAAAAAAAACTCACTTAAAACCCCAAAACAGCCAAACAAACGCTCTAAAATCTATATACCTACCCCACCCTCAAACTTTCAACCTACCCCTATGGATACATCCCTATCCTCGCCAGATCAGCCACAAAGGGAACCCAAAATTCCCACAAATACCATTAACCCTACTGACCCGCAGTTACCCTCCAAGCCCCCAAACACTCCATTCCTACCTGAAGACTCCTCAAAAATAACCTTAGTACCCGAAATGGGATCGCTCCTTGTAAAAGGAGAGACCTCTTCATCGGTTTAATGGGTTCCAACCTATTTTTTTGGAATGTTCGTGGTTTAAATTACCCGAGAAAACAAGCCTCTATTCGGTGTCCTTTTGGAAACACATATTAAGGAACCTAACCTACCCTATACTCTGCAACAGACTTGTCAAGGATGGAGTTATATGACTAATCATACCTCAGATGCCGATGGAAGGATAATACTAGTCTGGAAGCCTCCTGTTTTAGTCACTGCGCTGCATGAATCTAGGCAAACAATGACAGTCCGAATTAGTTTACCTGGAGGCAAAATGTTGAACTTCACTGCGGTTTATGCAGGTAATCGAGAACATGAAAGATCCGAAATATGGGCAGAACTTGAGGATATGAAAACCAGACTGAGATTGGATGAGTACCCGTGGGCCCTAGGAGGCGACTTCAATCAGATAATGCTCCCTAGTGAGCACTCTTCTCCTTTGGTCTCCTGTCTAAATAATCAACTGGAAATAAGTAGTTGTATGCAGAATCTGGAACTATTTGATCTGAGATATCATGGTTCTTATTTCACCTAGAAGAATAATCAACTTGATGCCCCAATTGCCAAAAAATTGGACAGATTAATGGTCAACCAAAGTTGGATCTCGACTTTTCCATAGAGCTCAGCTTCTTTTCTACCACCTGAACTTTCAGATCACACTCCTTGTTTGCTTGATCTGGTCAGTCCTACCTCAAGTTCGGGAACTAAACCTTTTAAGTTCCTGAATCACCTTACAACAATCTCTGACTTCTTGCCAAAGGTAGACGAAACCTGGAAACAGAGTGGTAACAACGCCAAAACATTATCAACATTATGCTACAAACTAAAGAGCCTAAAAGTTATGCTTCGGAAACTAAACAAAGATAATTTCTCAAACATTGAGCAAAGAGTGCAGGAGGCAAACCTGATCTTAAAAAGTCTTCAGGCACAGTCTCTGGAGCATCCAACCCCTGAAACATTTCTAGCAGAGAAAGAGGCAACAAATAAGTGGCATTTCCTGTAGCAAATCGAGGAGTCCTTCTTTAAGCAACGGTCTAGAATCCAATGGCTAAGAGAAGGGGACCTGAATACAACCTTCTTCCATCGCTGTGTCGAAGCCAGAAGATCGTACAACAACATTAGATCCTTCACTTTGCCTGATGGTAATGTAGAAAGTGAACCGGGAAGGATGACAACTCTGGTGATCGGGCACTTCTCATCAATCCTAGCCCCACCATCAACTCAGTCTCCCCTGACCCCACTAAGCTGGTTTCAAATCCTACAGACAGTTAAATGTGATGACCACACGAAGCAGCAAATGATCACAAAACCTTCCAGGGAAGAAATTCAGAAAGTGTTGTTTAAGCTCAATCCTAACAAGTCGCCAGGCCCTGATGGACTTACCTCTAAGTTCTTCACTTCAGTTTGGTTGACTGTAGGTGCAAATTTTCTGAATGCCATCTCCCATTTCTTTGATTCAGGGTTTTTGCCTCAGTCCGCAAATGCTACAATACTGTCTCTAGTGCCAAAAACTCCAGGAGCATCCTCTGTCTCCGACTACAAACCCATCTCTTGTTGTAACACCATTTACAAAGTATTATCCAAACTGTTAGTGGCTCGGCTTAAACCATTACTGCAACAAATCATTCTCCCTAATCAAACAACATTTGTTAAAGAACGCCTACTAATAGAAAACACAGTTTTGGCTGGAGAATTGGTACAGGGCTATCACAGGAAAAAGGGACCAAAAAGACTCATCCTTAAAGTGGACATAGCAAAGGCGTTTGACACTCTGAGGTGGGACTTTGTATTTGGATGTTTGAGAGGGCTAGGTATTCCGGAAGAATTCTTACGGTGGCTGGAACCTTGTCTTTGCACGGCTTCCTACTCAATTGGATACAATGGTGGTTTACATGGATATTTTAAGGGAACTCGGGGTTTAAGGCAAGGAGATCCACTTTCTCTTTACCTCTTTGTAATAGCCATGAATTGCCTTTCCTATCTACTTAACAACGGAGCGCCTAATGGAAGCTTTGCCTATCATGATAAGTGCAAACCAACAAAATTGACTCACTTATGTTTTGCGGATGACATGCTCATCTTCGCGGAAGGCATCCTCACATCAGTCCAAAATATACTAGGCATCTGGAAATCATTTGAAGATAAATCAGGGATGAAAGTTAGTTTGGCCAAAACAAGCTTCTATGTATCTGGCCTCACATATCAAGAAACAGATGAAATAGCTAGGAAAACAGGGGTTACATATGGTGAATTACCTGTGAGATATTTGGGGGTTCCTTTATGCTCAAAAAAACTAACCCTGGCGAATTGTGCTCCACTACTTACGCGAATCAAATCAAGATTCACAGCTTGGGCAGCTAGAACCCTTTCGTTCACCGGCAAACTACAACTACTGAACTCAGTCATATCAGGGATAACCAACTTCTGGTGTGCTACTTTCTTCCTCCCAAAGCGCTGTATTAGGGAAATAAACTCATTATCTAATCGCTTCCTTTGGAAAGGCACATCAGAGGGCTCATACTCTGCAAAAGTTTCTTGGGCTCATGTCACATAGAAGAAGGGGGGTTGGGAATTAGAGACATCACATACTGGAATATAGCAAGCACACTCAAGCTGATTTGTCTCCTCTTCTTCCAACCGAAGTCCATCTGGAAACAGTGGTTTGCTAATTATATTTTGGGCAATGACTTGTCTCGATTCTGGATCATAAACACGAAGCAAAAATACTCATGTCTAGTGAATAAACTACTGAAACTAAGACACTTAATATATGATTCAATCAAGAACAAAATTCGGAAATCGGACAAGCTGCAAATTTTGGACAGACAATTGGTCACCTTACGGAAATCTATCCTCCTATCTCTCGGAAGACAGAGGACGTTCTGGAATCCACTCCAGAGCTTCTCTTGCATCACTATGGAACGGGTTCTCTTGTAAACTTCCTACTGCAAGATCCGAGGAATCAGTTAATGTCCAGACGTTTCTAACTACCCTCCAACTACACAATGCTCAAGATACATATACTTGGAATTTCAATGGGAAAGAATCAACAAAATATTCCACAGGTGCTATGTATAATGTTTTGAAGACTCACCAACCTAAGGTCAGCTGGCGACACATCGTTTGGTTCTCCGGAGCGGTCCCGAAACAGAGTTTTCATGCATGGCTATCTCTGCTAAATCGCAGCCCCACAAAAGATCGCCTCATAGGTTGGGGCTTTCAAATCACTCCTACATGTTTATTGTGTGACCAACAACCAGAATCAATAGATCACCTGTACTTTGCATGTGCCTTCTCCTCATCGATCTGGACACATCTCTCATATCGGTTGAGGATTCCGACTGAAACAGCATGGGAACAACTGATTAATCAACTACAACAGCTAAAGATCAACAAAACTCGGCAGAGATTGGTATTACTTACATGGAAATCAGCAATCTACTTGATTTGGACTGAACGAAACAACAGACTTCATCGAAACAGGTTCTCTTCCGCTCAAGATGTAATTAAGAATGTGGATGCCTCAATCTGAAACAAAATCTCCAGTCTTCGCTGTCGCAGTGATCGGCTTGCATCGGCCATGCTCCAAGCGTGGTTCCTCACCGTCGATTCATAAATTATACAGCAGTAAACGTCTCGAGCTACCTTTCATCTAACAGCCATTACTGCGGGAAACAGAAGTCTTCGAAATGCAGAGCGTCAAAAGGCAAACTGGGGCTGTGAAGGCCTTCTTTATTTCAGGCTTCGAAAGTCTATTGGGTGATTAGGTTCTAATATATGTATTAAGGCCAAACCTTTTACTGGGCTGAGCCCTTTCATTTTTTTCTCTTCTTGCATTTTAATAGAAAACAAAAGTCAAAAAAAAAAAAAAAAACAATATCTAACAGTATTATAGAGACAAACAAATAAAATAATAAAAGAAATATTTAACTATTTATCCAAAATAGTTTCCAACTTTATATTAGTATTAGTAGTTATCATATATAATCATTATTTTAGAAGGTGGATATATAATAATAGGTGATTAGCTATAATACTCTAGAATTATAAGGTAACAACACAAATACTTCAAAATAATTCATAACTATTCAAATATTTTTTATTAAATTATAAAATATTATTTTGTGTTTTTGAGATGTATAAACAAAAACATAATAACGAAAGTGCCATTAATGAAAATATGTCATGTCAGCGCGCGTCATTCGTGTAGGTCTGCCACCACATCAGCATCAAGCTCAATCAAACTCAACCAAACTTTACCACACCATAATTTACCTTCACTAAACACTGTCAAAGAACAACCATGCTAACTTTCTGTAATTAGGAAGTCATATTGATGGGGAAAAATTATATGAAGTTTTTTCAGTTTGGTAGATTTTAGTAGACGTTGGACCCTTTGTCTTGGTGGAGTTAGTAACGCTAGTGTAATAGAGTTTGGCAGAGTTATTTGGTAGAGTTTGATTGAGTTCTTACACTGTGTGATAAACTTTGCTAGAGTTGTATTTGATAGTGTGGCAGATGTTGGAGTAGTTAATTGTGGTAGTTTGGTAGAGTTAGACAGAGTTGGCTCATTTAACCTAGTTTGTAGAATGATAATTTTACCCCTTAATTATTGTATCCCCTATCTTCTTTTTTGCTCACTTATTGCAACTAAACACCATTAAAGCACAAATCACCATTGTTGCTTGACCTTATTCCTTATCTTTTGAGCTCGTTATCTTGATTTTGGATCAAATCATTTTAGTTTATGGGAGTTGGAGACTCGACCAAAATCATTGGTTCTTTCTAATGGATACTTTTTTGGTTGCAAAATCATGTAATTGAGTTAAAATGTACGTTATGATGAGTTTGTGAGGTGGTCCATGTAATCTTCAATGTGCAATAATGGTTAATGTTTTTGTTTATCATCGGGAGTCTTCTCGTTGATACTACCCTTTGAGGGTACTTCTACTCATCTCCCATATATGTGTTCCTGTAACAAAGAAACAAGAAAACACTTCAGAAACAAATCATCAAAAGTCTACCAAACTGTAAAACAAATCTACCAAAGTCTACCACATTATCCAATAAATTTACCAAAGGCTACCACACTATAAACTAATTATACCAAAATCCATCAAAATATAAACTATATTTATCAAACTCTACCATACTATAAACTAACTCTACCAAAGTCTACCACATTATAAAATAAATCGACCAAACTCTACCACACTATAATCTAACTTTACCACACTATAAACTAATTTTACCAAACTCCATCGAACTATAAACTACATTTACCAAACTCTACCACACTATAAACTAATTCTACCATAGTCCACTACACTATAAACTAATTATACCAAACTATACCATCAAACTATACTTTACTCGATCATAGTCTGCCAAGCAAGAAAATGTAACACCTAAACTCTGCTAAGTTACAAACAAACTCGGCCAACATGAAACCAAAGTACACATAAATGTGCAATAGTTGTTAATGCTTTTATTTATCATCGAGAGTCTTTTGTTGAAACCACCTTCCGAGGGTACTTCTGCTTCTCCCCATAGATGTGTTCATGTGAAAAATAAACAATAAAACACTTCAAAAACAAATAATCCAAAGTCTACCTAACTATAAAAAAAATCTACCAAAGTTTACCACACTATCAAATAAACTACCAAAGTCTAGCACATTATAAGATCAATCTACCAAAGTCTACCATAATATAAAAAGATCTACCAAAGTCTACCACATTATAAATTAATTTTATCACACTATAAACTAACTCTACCAAACTCCATTAAACTATAAACTACATTTACCAAACTCTACCACACTATAAACTAACTCTACCAAAGTCTACCACACTATAAAATAAATCTACCAAAGTCTATCACATTATAAGATCAATTTACCAACATTTACTATACTATAAAAAGATCAACCAAAGTCTACCACACTATAACCTAACTTTACCAAACTCCATGAAACTATAAACTATATTTACCAAACTCTACCACACTATAAACTAACTCTACAAAAGTCTACCACAGTGTAAAATAAATCTACCAAACTCTACCACACTATAAAACAAGTCTACCAAATACTAGCATCAAAATATACTTATACTCGACCAAACTGTGCCAAACAAGACAATACAACACCTAAATTCTGCTAAGTTACAAACAAACTCGGCCAACATGAAACCAAAGTACACTTAAATCTATCAAACTACAGTCAACATGTAACCAAAGAAAAACCCAGAAAATCTACCAGATTATACCATACTACCAAACTAAGAATGGAGACAAAACCTAGAAAATCAACCAAAATCTACCAAATGACAAACTAACAATTGAGATGAAACCTAGAAAATCTAAACCCTTAAACTTGGAATACAACATTAACCTTAACCAAATAATGTCTTGAATATTTAAATCTATAAATTTAGGGTTCGACATCTCTCAAATCATAGGAAAAACAAAATTTGTATTAGTATGTTAGAAACTCATTTTGATTTAGTCAAAACCATTTGATTTGCAATTCAAAATCGCTAAACATATAGTACATTACCTTCTATTTGAAGTTTGAAATCATGAAAATAGAGAAAAACGAAGAAGACGTCGCAAAAAGAAATAGAAGAGGAATATGAAGAATTGGTAAAAGAAGTTTTTTTTTTCCTTTTTCCATTGGTTATTCCGTAGTATAACAGACGACTCCTTCTTTTTAAAATATTTCCCATCTTTTTTTATTATCTTAGAGAAGTATTTGAGTTATTAGAATATAACTGTAGAGTATTTAAATTATTTATTCTATAATAATTTACATTATGTATAGTAATGTGTGGTGTTGAACTATTGCGTCTCTATTAGGTGGGCTTATGAAGATGGGCCAAGGAAGTTATGTAAACCCAGTTCTAAGACGTAGCAAGTTTCTGTATTTTGAAGACAAAGCAGATGTTGTGTGCTTTTAAGGCCAAGAGAAAGAAAAGAGAGGAAGACAAACGTGAAGCCACAAGTGTCAGATTTCGCAGGAAATCAAGAATTCACGTTAACATCTTGCTTCATTTAAACGTCGAGACCATGTAAACAATAAATTCTAAGAATCCTTTTCTCAAGAGTACGAGCTCTTTAATTATAAAACTCAAATCTGAATCAAAAGTGTAGTACAAAACCTTAAAGATATCCTATCTATAATGCAACAACAAAAAATGTGTTCTAATCCTAAATGAAGTCGGTCTAAGAATGTCGCAAAGCATCACTTTTTTTTGTTTGATGTAGAGAAAAACATACAGAAAAAAACAAACCGCTAAAAATTCACCACGTAATTCTATGCATATAGTTTTTAAAAACTAGAAGAAACATTTTTTTTTCAACGACATTTGCTAAAAATGTTTTTTAAATCTTTCTGAAAAAACTAATAGTATTTGCTACTTTAAATCATTCATATATTTTCAAAACTATTAGTATATCCTACTTCTAGTAAATTTTGTAATTTATACATTTATTTTGATGATAAAAGATAAATTTATAATTTGAAGATGAGTCTTAGTTAGGCCCCTCAAAGGTTAGGCACCATAGAGTAACTGGAGTAGTTGTCGTCACTTTTAATTGATTGAAATTGGAAAAGCCATAGTAGGGTCTTATCAACAAAGGTTCACCATCTCACAGACATTTGAAGCCATGTAAGTCTTCTCAAAGTGAAACAAAGTTCAAGAATCCATTTGGAGAACATCAACAGATCACACTTCTAACACTTCTTTTTTAGAGACTTTCTAGAAACCAGTTACTTTCACCAATGTATTATTCTCTCTGTTCCAAATGATAATGATGTTTAATACTTTTCTCATAGATTAAGAAAATAATTCATTTTTGTTTTTTCCAATCAAAAATATTATTTTAATGTATATATTAATTATTAAACCAATTAGAAATCAATTTTTTTATTTTAAAACATCATATCATTTGGGACAGAATATAAAAGAAACATGTTACAATTTTGTAGTATAATTTACATTTTATCTGAAAATTAATTAAATAGAATAAAATAAAAGAACAATTCAGAAGCAAAAGTCAAAACAATCACCTGCCGTTTGCCCTTCCTATTGAGAGATTATTTGCCACTAAAAGCAAAACAAATATTTGTATCATATCTATATACACATTATTGAGGGAACAATCTATCTGGTTCATATAACTAATTCTAATTTATAAAAATGATGGTAAATTTGTTTTAAAAAGTAAAACAATTAAAACTTTTAATTATCAACATTTTTACCATTCAATCTTTTAAGAAAATCTATAAGTCATAAGTTAATAAAATAGATAATAGTAGAAGATAAAAGACAACAGCTCTAGGAAGTGTAGATTTTATTCTTACTCGTGCCAAATATCAACACCACACTCTTATTTATTGAGGCCCTACTAGTAAGCCGTGAGAGAGTTGAAAACTTGAAAACATATGACTTATTCATGAGAAAAAATAAATAAAGGAAGAAAGTGGAATTGAAGAAGAATCTGATGTTATGAGAGTGAAATTGATTACAGAAGAAGCAGCGTGGGAGATGAATAGTTTCAGATGTTTGATAAAGACGTCAACATTGTTCTGATATCTCTTTCATAAAGTTGCATGAGATTAATATCTGGACTATACATATATAGCTCTTATTATCATCAATTTATGTCTTTTTCTACAGCTGATCTATTACATACAGTATATATATATATATGCCATGCCAAGAGACTTGTATATTTAAAATCATTTTGGTAGATCATGATTTTTAATACTTTTAGAACATAAAATATAAATTAAATTATTTTTCTAATCTAGTTATAGTGGCTGCATAGAATAATAACAACCTACATTTAAGAATGTGATTTGTTCAGAGCCCTCAAAACTTGGAGTACTACTTCTTGATTAGCCAAATCTAAATTTATTTGGATAATACATGAATTCTACTATTATAGTATTGAAAATTTTAGTCTTTCAAATTTAGATGTTTAATACAATATATAAAAGTTTGACAAGATTTTTATCGTGAATATATTTAGGTTAGCCCGAGACATATGTTTCCATTTCCAACTTTGAAATAAGTGGCAGCTGCATAACTCTTTTGATCAGGATTAAAAATATTTTCTATTAATAACTACTTATACTGTTTAGATAAGTGCATTTAGTCAAATTGTTAAATGTTATTTTTACATTATTGTTTATTCGAATTCGATTATTATGATCATGTTTGCTTCATATGGAATTATTAGAGATTTAGAGGGTTTGGAAGATTTGCTACGGATTACACTTTGTTGATTTAGTTATTAAAAAAAAAATGTTTAGTAACAAACAACAAAACAGTTTTGAATGTTATTTGTATAAAAAGTGATTATATATTCAAGCGGAGATCAATCGAAAGATCATAAAATATAATGGTTTTAAAGACACCAAATTATGCCAAAAACTCGTTTTTCATAAGGAAAAATTTGGTGAATATCATGTTTTCAAAAACTAATTAAAATGATATACATTTTCAGAAATTAAATATATGACATAGCCCACTTGGATGTTATATACCAAATTAACCCTAACCATAAAACAAATCTAATATTATATTGGTTAGGGTGGCTCACATCAAGATACCAAGAATAAGAGCATTTAATGCCCAAGTTTAATGAAGATGTCTAACATGTCTCATCTCAAAGTGAAATAATAGCCACAAAATTATACTTATGAGAAAACACAAGTCTAGTAAACAATTATTTCACTTACCAAAAAATAATGAATAGAAAGAGATATTTTATTATGTTTTTAGTTTTAAAATTATTTTATATTAACATCAATAACATCCAGCTGGGAAAAACAGAAAAAGCAAAACATTTTTCATTTTAGGTTAAAATTTATTTTTATTATTTGATATAGTAAAAGTTGAAAAAAAAAATTCTAACACATAAATAACAAATTTAGTTGACTAATAACTTAATAATTATTAAATAAAATAATAGTTATCAAGTATAATAAATATTAAATGACAAATAACTCTAACTATAATGGTTTAAATAGTGCTACCAAATAATTTATATGATAACTTGAAAAATATCAAATAAAAAAATAATTATCAAATGATTAGTTAATGAGATTGGTATAATTTTTTTATTAACTTATAATAAATAGAAACATTTTAAATGAAACATATTTGTAGAAACCCCAACAAAAATAGTAATTATCTTAGGGGAGGATTATATCAGTTAGTAACAGATAAGTTAACTAATAATTGAAAAAGTATAGGATAAAGCAATAGTTATCGATTAAATATTTTTATATTACTTATTAAATAAATTGTTAGATTTTAAAATTTGTAATACACATCTTCTACCCCTAAGTCATACATATCTTACATCATATATATACCACTTTTGAATCACAGTTACATTTTATTTGTTAATAAATATATGATTTGCTAACACATATTTTATCTGCTCGACAATTTCTATGAATCATCTTTTGCATTTGGCGTGAAGGTACATCGTGAGGATCAAGCACAACAAAAATCTAATACTCGTTTTTGACTTAGTGAGTCAGATTCCGTTCAGATTTACTCTAGATCTCCTTATTAACTTCGACAAAAAAGAAAGAAGATGAGTTAATGTAACATGAAAATATGAAACTAAAAAAACAATTTTTTATCAATCTAAACCCACATAATAAATATATGATATGTTAGCATTTAGTTTATCTGCTAACTAATATAATACATGCTAATGTATTTATGATCCGTTAACACATATTTTATCTGTTAACTCAACTTCCTCCATCACTGTTGATTTCCCTTTTCCTCCACCACCACCGTCTCCGAGGTTTTGTTCTATGGCGAAGTCACGCTTGTCACATATCTTTTTACAACGATTTCATTAAATCATTAATTCTTGGGATAAAAAATCTGTGATTGTAATCCAAAAGGCAAAAACAACAAAGAGATATCATAAGGCAAAAACTCCAATCATTTTTCCTAAAAGTCTTTCTACATTAAAATCATATAAATAATACAAAATTTCTAAGTCCATAAATTAAAGAAAAACCACAAAAGACAAAGTCTCCTTACTTAGGGGAAGAGATCCACCATTTGATACTCATAAGATTTTTAATGTATCATCAATACACAAATCATACTGAATTTAAAAAATATTGAAGAAGATCTTTATATATAATTATATAAATACAATTTCAAAAACAATAATAGTGTTGATTTTGAAATCGTAAAAAACCAGACATGAACATGAGAGACTAGAGTCAAAAAGAAAAAAGAAAAAAGAAAAGTGAAGAATTGAAGAAATTTGAGAAGAAGAACATAGAAGAAAAAGAAGAGAGAAAATAAAACAATTCCTTTTTTATGAAATACTGATATTTTAATTTTAATATAACAAAATATAATTTTCAACTTAATAATACTGTAGGGAGATAATAGATACTACAATTTCTCTTTTCAACGGTAAAACTAAACTAATAAATTAGATTAGGTCAAGTGACCTCTTTTCTACAACATAGGTCAGCCCATGATTGAGATTCGAAATAGTGTGACTACCTTAGAGACTCAACACTTGAATGCTTTACTTTATATCAAGTGTTTATTATAATCAAAAGTCTCTTACAATTCCTTTCTTTTGAAAAGAAAACACAGATTCAAAAATCAGATTTTGGGGCCAAGTTTGATCATACTAAATCTAATTAGGTGAAACTTCCTTTTTTAACGAATTTATGCCAATTATATATTATTAAAATCGAATTTATCTCTCAAGTCATTTCCATCCAAATTTGACTCTAGAAAACTATCCTATCCTGTATAATATTGCCGGAAGAAGAAAATTAAATTATTGATCTGTTGAGAAACAAACCAAACCACAACTAACATTTAGACCAACGGAAAATTTAGAATTTGATAGAACTTACACTAAATGTTATTGGTAATCTTAGTACGCAATAATAACAACTATTAGTTTTCATATATATATATATTTTGTTAACAATTATATCGCTAAAACCATCTATAATCCAAAATTCACTTTAAAATCATTTTATTTTATTTTATGTAGCAGGGATAAATCATTAGTTGGATCATGTACCACAAGAGTGAAAAGAACTCTGCCAATTTATTAGTTTTCATATTTATTCATAAGATTTTTTTTCTATTGTAAAATAAATTAGAACTATATTAGTATCTTCCTTGTGCTTACTACAAAACAAGTACCAACCTTCTCAAAAATAGAGCAGCTTAATCTACTTAAAGAGAAGAAAAAATAATGAAGATCTTGTCTTGTTTTGATGTCAAAACTCAAATCTATAAAATGTTTTGGACATTGGAATGGCCTACTCGATTTCGAAATAGGCAATAAAAACAAAAAGACATAAACAAAACCTCTTCTCACTTTGGTTTTCACATTTCCTTTTCCAAAATTTGCTTGGATTTTCTGAATAATTCCAATAAAATTATCTTATACAAACCACATCTATCTACATTTTCTTCACCTTCCTATTATCAACCATTGATTCACCTTCCCCAATGACTAATGTACGGACAAGATTCAACGAGTACGAAACATACTCTTGAAACCAAATATAGAGAAAACTTCACTTTGTTATTATTGTTTTGGCAGACAAATAAAAAAAAGTCTTAATTCTGATTTGAGCGTGCTAATAGTTTAATCAATTAAAGGGATAAGGAAAAGCAACTTTATAAATTCAGAAGTAATCAGTAGATTTATGCCATTCTTGTCTATGGCTTTTAAAGTCTCTAAGCCCTTTGATCGAACGGTTAGTAATCAATACGAAATTTACACTTTCTACTTTCTGATTATAAAAAGGTTTTAACTTTTGTATAAATCGGACGGTTATTAATCAATCTGGTTTGGATTTGAATCCTAGCCGTTATTATGTTTGACTAAACTTTGTACAAAGTAGTCAACAGCCTCTTTCTACTACAAAGGAGCAACTTTGATACCCAAAGTCATTACCTTTCCCGTCTCTTTCTCACTCTCTCTCTTTTGTGAGAAATGGGCATGGCTGCTTTGAGATTTCTTCATGTTTTCTTCTTTCTTGTGTTGATTCTCCATGTTTACTGTGGAACATCTCTCTCTGGTTCTTCTGATGTGATGCTTCTTTTGGAAAAGATCAAGTCTTCACTACAAGGTAACAGCGATAGCTTACTGTTGTCTTCTTGGAACTCATCTGTTCCGGTTTGTCAATGGAGAGGGGTAAAATGGGTATTTTCAGATGGGTCTCCTCTTCAGTGTAGTGACGTCTCTTCATCACAATGGACTAACGTCTCTCTCTTCAAGGACTCTTCTCTTCATCTTCTCTCTCTTCAGCTCCCTTCTGCTAATCTCACTGGTTCACTCCCTAGGGAGATTGGTGAGTTCTCTATGCTTCAAAGTGTGTTCCTCAACATCAATTCATTAAGTGGGTCAATCCCTCTCGAGCTTGGTTATACGTCTTCTCTCTCTGATGTTGATTTGAGCGGTAATACTCTTGCTGGGGTTTTGCCTCCATCAATTTGGAACCTCTGTGATAAGCTTGTCTCCTTTAAGGTTCAGGGTAATAACTTGTCTGGGGTCTTGCCTGAGCCTGCTTTACCAAATTCCACTTGTAGTAATCTCCAAGTTCTTGATTTGGGTGGTAATAAGTTCTCAGGTGAGTTCCCTGAGTATATAACCAGGTTTAAAGGTCTGAAATCACTTGATCTTTCAAGTAATAGCTTTGATGGTGTTGTTCCTGAGGGCTTAGCTGTATTACAACTAGAAAGCCTCAATCTTTCTCATAATAACTTCAGTGGGGTGTTGCCTGATTTTGGTGAATCAAAATTTGGAGCAGAATCTTTCGAAGGGAATAGTCCTAGTCTTTGTGGTTTGCCTTTGAAACCTTGTTTAGGCTCCTCTAGGTTGAGTCCAGGTGCTGTTGCTGGTCTGGTGATTGGTTTATTATCAGGGGCTGTAGTTGCGGCTTCGTTGTTAATAGGTTATTTGCAGAACAAAAAAAGAAGTGGTGTAGATAGTGAAGATGATTTTGAAGAAGGTGATGAAGAAGATGAAATTGGTGAGAAAGATGGCGGTGAAGGGAAGTTAATTGTGTTCCAAGGTGGTGAGAATCTGACATTGGACGATGTTTTGAATGCAACGGGCCAAGTTATGGAGAAGACAAACTATGGTACAGTATATAAGGCTAAGCTTAGTGATGGAGGAAACATTGCATTGAGGCTATTAAGAGAAGGTACTTGCAAGGATAGAAGTTCTTGTCTGCCTGTTATAAGGCAACTGGGGCGCATTCGGCATGAGAATTTGGTTCCCTTAAGAGCTTTCTACCAGGGAAAGAGAGGAGAAAAGCTTCTTATCTATGACTATCTTCCCAACATAAGCTTACATGATTTGTTGCACGGTAATTGCTTTCTTCATCAATCTTTTCGTTGTTGTAAGTCCTTCCTTGCTCGATATTAGTTATTTGTGTGTTGAAATTTGTCATTTGAAATGATGTGCAGAAAGTAAACCTGGGAAGCCACCTCTGAATTGGGCTAGGAGACACAAGATTGCACTTGGAATAGCGAGAGGACTTGCTTATCTTCATACCGGACAAGAAGTTCCTATCATCCATGGCAACATTAGATCAAAGAACGTGCTTGTGGATGATTTTTTCTTTGCAAGGCTCACTGAGTTTGGGCTTGACAAGATAATGGTACAGGCAGTAGCAGATGAGATAGTGTCGCAGGCGAAATCTGACGGGTACAAAGCACCTGAACTCCACAAGATGAAGAAGTGCAATCCAAGGAGTGATGTTTACGCTTTTGGAATTCTTCTCTTGGAAATATTGATGGGAAAGAAACCAGGAAAGAGTAGTGGAAGGAATAATAGTGAGTTTGTGGATCTGCCTTCTTTGGTTAAAGCTGCAGTTTTGGAAGAGACAACAATGGAAGTTTTTGACTTGGAAGCGCTGAAAGGAATTAGGAGTCCAATGGAAGAAGGTTTGGTTCATGCACTGAAACTGGCAATGGGATGCTGTGCTCCTGTTACAACAGTCAGACCTACAATGGAAGAAGTTGTGAAACAGTTGGAAGAGAACAGACCGAGGAATAGATCTGCATTGTACAGTCCAACAGAGACCAGGAGCGATGCAGAAACTCCAATTTGAGTCAATTTATGTTCCACAAGCTTCTTTTTTTCTGTAACTTTCTCACTTTAGTTGGCTATATGCATTTGTTTCATTAGCAAAAAGTACCATTCTGATTTGATAGTTCCATATCTATGGATGAGAATGCTGTAACAAAAGCAGCTCATAAGTATTATATTTATAGAAGATTATAGGGTTTGATTCATGATGATCCATGAAACTAGTAGTGAAGAATGATGCACTACACTACAATCCTAACAAAAACACTCGTAAAGTTTGGCTCCAATCCAATCCAAAAACTTCTGAAAGTCACCTAAAAATGTACACCTGTGAAACTAGAAGAAATTTATTGCTTGTATTGCTCACAGAGTATATCTCCTCAAACAAAGAAACTAGCAAATATTGTCTAGTAAATTGCTTAAAACTTATTAAAAATGACCTATCTAACTAATGTGAAAGAAAAATAATGTAAAAGGTCTTCTTTTAATCATCCAGCTAATGTGGTGGGCTCGCAACTATCATGAGTGCAAGCCAAAACGTCTCTGTAATCTCTAGAGATGTTGAAGGAGTCATAAACTTGGCCTATGCTACTCTTCTTGTACTCGAAGAGAAGCGATGAGTGATCAGTAGCAGTCAACTTCACAAACCCATAATCACAGTCTCTAACCAAACTCCATTTGGGTACAAGTGAGCTAAAGGGAGACAAGTGACTTCCTACACCACCAGCAACAACGTGAATGGTTCCTTGGAAAGTCCCTGAGTAATGGTCTTTCTCACTGCTCACACATTGGCTCTACAATAGAAAACAAAAAAGCAGATTAAAGGCTTAGGACAAAGCACATTAATGAGACGTAAAAGCAGTGATTTATAATGAGTCAAAACTGGTAAACAGGGCAGGTTCGTTCATAATTATGGACATGGCCGTAGAAAGCAAGGTCTACTTTGTACTTCTGCCACAATTTCTGTAGGCTTTCTCTTCCCATAGGCTCTTCAAAGCTCCCTTCTTTGCCATACCAATCATTGGTGGAATAACCAAGAACACGATGAGCTATAAAGATGAGCCAAGGCTGAGTCTTTCTGTCAACAGTTGAAAGGCAGTGCTCAATGAATTTGTATTGCTCTGTCCCTTCTCACCAGTCATGTTCAGAGTCTTCTATACAGAAGCGGAACATTCCGTAATCTGTTTGGTACCTACTCATTCAGTTGCCACCAGTAAGATAATATTATAAAGTATGCAGAGGATACTAGTACATCACTAGTTAACAACTTTACCAAAACTTAGCTCGGTTATCTGCAGGAAAGTAGAACATGGTCTCTGAAGGAACACCACACTCTCCACCAGAGTCTCCACGGACAAAGAAGGATCCTGTGTCTGGCCAATCACGCTCGTGGTTACCACTGCAGTGAAACAAAAATAACTCAACGTACTACAATAGTAGAAAAGAAGAACAATGATAAAGCTATTCATGTTGACTAACCTTGCAACCATATAGGCAACTTTAGAAGCAATGGGCTCGACTTGAGCTGTGAATTGATCCCAGTGAGACAAATACCCATTGGCATAGGTGAGATCTCCAATGTGGAAAACAATGTCAATGTTCTTCAAGTCCTTGATGAGTTGGTCTGTTGTATTGATGGAACCAGGCTGATAATCATTGAACTCATTTGAGCCATCTCGCTCACCCTGAAACATATTTCAACTTAGAAAGACCACTTAAGATAATAGTCTGAGATTGCACTGAGATAACATAGGCTGAAAAGAGACAACACCTTCCCCATGTCACAGAATATTATGACCCGTTGTAATGAGTCTTGTCCAGGATAAGGAGAGGAAACAAACGTGTAATTCTTACTCCAAACTGTAGAACCATTAACTAAGTCATGGCCTCGCCTATATGTGTATCTGAAAACAAAAAGGTTGTGAGTTACAAAAACTATATTACTACTACTCTAGAGAGAAAAACAAAGAAGGAAATTATTGTTTTCATACTCGCGATTGGGCCAAAGTTCTTTCATAAAAGCAGAATGGAAGAAACCAGGATCACGCCAACCAACAGAACGAGCAGGATTACCTGTGTGTAACATCACATGCATCCAAAAATCAAAAGACCTATAGTGAATATTTCAAGAGATTCCATGATAATGATCTCAACAATCACAATGTAAGATATAGAGAATCAATAAAACAAGACATACCACACATGCTGTTTCTGTTGAAGGTTATTGTTCCAGCTGGTGATCTTTTACTCGGAAGTACTTTTGAACTCCATTCAATGAATGGAATAGCCTCATTTATGTTGTATCCACTCGTCTATGTCACATTCATCTATCAAAAGCTCAAAGATAAGCATGTTTTGGAAAACATCTGAAGTAAAGCAGCTTCATATTAAGTTTAAATTTCCCTCAAGTACTAAGTCCCTTGAGTTATAGAAAAACTTACTTCATCCCAATTCTTCCCTAATGCAAGACGTGGTTATACAGGAGCTTTATAATTAACGAATGCTACAGTATTTGAAGTCGCTAGAAGTTTTGGCTGCAATATTCAAATGATCAAATAAGTCTACTTGGTAATACAAAGTTTACTATATACTGTACTGAGAAAACTATAGTTAAACTTACACTTGAGAGTCCATTGGTAAACAATGCAAAATAGATATCAGCTCTCTGATTAATGATCTGGAGCCTGACAATCACATTTCCGGATTTCATGTATTGTGGATCATTGTTGACCCACATATACTGGCAAAATAGGAAAACAAAAGAATGTCACCAGAACTTACATAGAGAAATCATTACAGGTCAATATTTAATATAACAAACCTTGATGGGAGATGAGCTAATGTATGGAGCTTTCTCTTAGCCACCATTTGTTGGCCAACATTGAGACGAGCTATTAAGAAAAACGAGTTAATAAAGGAGATTAAACACATTGGTACATATATTCATCAACAATCAGGTTTTTCTGCAACGTTTTATACCACAAAATTTGGCATGTAGTTCTGAAAAGTAACTCTTTTGTATGATAGAAATTAAACTAGGGGAAATTAGAATCTAGGGTTTCGATTTTGGGGAAGAAAACACATACTTGCACGCGTTCGATTTTTGGGGATAGTGTTCAAAAGTAAAAACATGAGATTTTTATATGGATTTTCAACTAGTGTTAAAGCTTTGATCGTAAACAGTATTAATATCCTCTTGCCAATGCTGACGAATCTTACATTAGATCAATCATATCATTTTGACTAATTAATAGATCGAACCAATTAAATTCTTTTTGGGGTCAAAGGTTTGACTTTGAAGGCGACAATTTGATTGAATCATGGAAGAAAAAAGATGACGAGATCAACCACAAAAAAAGTTTCCTTTTTTCTAAAAAAAATATTTATTTATTTGTATGTTTGAATATGCAGGTACGACATTGGTACGATTTAAGTTCTTCCTGGAAAAAACCAAAACAATCGTAGTCGAGAATTCAATTATATTAAAATAATCCTTCTACTTCGGAAGCTCAAATCTTGAGTAATGGCTGAAGAAGCAAAACCAGTAAGTGGAAAAAGCAACTAATTTCTGTGTTGTTCTTTTTGTTTGATGGAAATGACAAATGGTTGATTTCTTTGTGGGTCTTATTTCTGTCAAACTCTTTTCCCTCTTTTTTGCAGTGTAATTTTGTTGAAGTCTTACCTAAACTAGGCACTCTTCCAGAGATTCTTGAATTACATGTCAACAGTATGCTTGAGATTCTTACCGCAGTTATTGCTAGGGCTCCATTGGTTAAATTTGGAGGTATGTTGCTTCAGTTAGTTCCTGACGCAAATGGTGAAATATAGTTTATGTTCAAAAAGAATAAGAGAGAGTTTGTCATCAAAGAAGTCATTGCTTAACTATTGGATCATCCTCAAGATAATCATAGGTTAGTATCTCAGTACATCTATGGATTTGCCCATGTTTTGCCAACAATTTATGCGCACATGGAAGCTATGGGTCAGGTTTTCATAGGTACTCTGGTTAAATACAAGCCTCTAAGTACCATTACTGAGTACGTTTGTGCCTCCATAGAATCCATATAATGTGACTCGGTGTTGAAAACTATAATGCTCGATATGAGGTTTGTCAACGTCGACCGAACCCCAGACAACCTCCTTGTCAAACCAGAAGAGAATGGTCCGCCTACTTTGTTGCTCGTCCGTATTGGTTGAAATGGGTATACTATTCTGATTATTCTCAGGCTCGTTACTCACAAGAGTGTGTGGAGTATATCAGTCGCTTGGATCCTATTAGAGATATTGGATTCTCTGAACATTGTGGTTTGGAGTTTGATTCTTAATTTGGGAATGTGTTGCTGAATATTGACAAGTTCTTGCAAATAGCAGTTGGAAAACAATTCTTTGTTCACCACATTGTTTTATCTGCCACATCTTTCTGCGATAGGGAATAAACCGTGGAATGTATGGTTGAGAGTGCTACAAGGGATGAAAGGTTGGTTGAAGAAGTTATGGAGATAGAGTTTGAGAAGTATAAACAGGCAGTGGAAGGATCACAGTAACTAATCCGGCCTCGTCATTATTTCCTTGTGCAGTCTTGGCAATGTTTCCTTGTGTGGCCTCGACATTAATTCATGGATTGGTCTCGGCTCCATGTTCCTTGCCGACCTCGGCGTTATCGACAAACTCGATCGCAGCCTTATTTCCTTCGGAACCAGCATCTCGGAGCAAGGACCTCTCCACCTCGGCATCACCGATCAAACATTCGAGCTCGACACAGACCTCTGACGACGAGCGCCTCACCCGAACAGGGTCGACCTCGGCAGGCAAACTTGCAGCTTCCCTGATAAAGAACCTCTCCACCTTGGCATCATCGAGCAAACAATCGAGCTCGTCATCGACCTCAGACGGTGAGTGGCTCACCCGAATGAGTTCGACCTCGGTAGGAAAACTCGCATCACTCGACACAGACGAGCTCGCTGAGTAACGACAATACCACCCTCGATGGCGACGAGCACGAAACCCCAACCAAGGATTCCCCAAATACACCTCGGTCCATCATCACAACCGCGGAAAAGAAATAATCACGTATAGAGAGAAAGAAGAGAGAGAAGATATAGAAGAGAGAAAGTACCTGGTTGTAAGAATTCGCGAAGTTGTGAGAGAAATTTTTACACTCCTTCTCTTATTTATAAAAGTATGTCGTCGACCAATACTACTAAAGCACAGCCACGACCAATAAGGATTCACCACGTCGTCGATTGCATGCCAAGTCACCTTAAACTCTGCCATGTCATCAACTATGCGCCACATCATCCGATGTCTTTAAAACCTATTGGGCCTGACTCCTATGCTATTTGAGTTTGTGACTCGTCGACCGGCCATCAGCCCACTAAGCCAACAAAGACCCCTATAAAATAGAAGATTTTTACCATATTTGGGATCTTAGTTTTTTTCTCAAAAAAGGCAGAGATTCTTTGACAATTTGTACGGAGAGATTTTGCAATTTCTGTAATGAGATTTTTCCACTTAATAAGATAGACTTTCCAATCTCATTTTTATCTATTTTTGACTTAGTACGAAATCTAGTACAAACAGAACCTCCATAAATAAATTAATACCCTCTAAAAATAATAAAACTTTTTTGGTCCCGAATCAAATATAAAATTTTTGATCAAATTTAATAAATTAGTTAGATAATAAATATTTTGAAATTTCTATATAAGAAATATAGTTCCAATAATATTATAAACTAATAATCATCTAAATTTAGATATATATATATATATATATAATGTAAAATTAATATTTGATAGATTATTAAAATCTATAAAATAATAACATTTTCTAATGTAAAATTTAATAAACTAATAAAATAATAAATATTTTGAAACTTCTATATAAAAATACAATTCAATAATCATTTAAATTTAGATATATATATATTTTTCTTTAAATTTTCAAATTTTTAATAGGATGTGTTTTATTTTGAGGTCATTAATTATAAATCATAAAATTTATAAATTCAAAAGATGATTCAAATATTATAAATTAATAATATTAAATTATAGATAAATTAATATTTGTCTAAATTAATTATTTTTTAAATTTCAAAATTATTAGTTTATAGAAATTTTATGGTATAGTTATACTAAAAAAACCAAAAACCCTAAATTTGAAGGAGAGAAAACTCCAACCCAATCGTCTGTAGCAGGCTTAGGATTAGAGATAGCAAAATCTACCCATTCAGTATCTTCACCCTAGTTGATATCAAAACCAAAAGTCTGGCATTAAAAATCGTTTATTGACAATCATAAATTATGGATGGATTTAAAGCAATGAGTTTTGGAAC
>JAKUCM010006217.1:0-14162 GCA_023374145.1 Lepidium sativum
GTTGCTTAAACATATGCTTTTAAAGTATATAATAAAATTTTAGAATCAGTATAAAAGTCTCAAAACATGTATAAAATGTTTGTAGCTTCATCTAGTATGTATGCATCTGCTAACTCGGTCGTGAAGTTTAATGGGCTGAATTATGGGGAGTGGTCCAAACAGATCCGATTCACACTTGGTGTAATGTCTTTAGACCATGCAATCCTCACTGATGAGGAGACCTCAGTCATTACAGATGATAGCTCTGAAACTGATAAGTCTCGTTATGAGACTTGGGAGCGATCTAACAGACTAAGTTTGAACCCTCATGAGGATGACGATGGCGGAAAGTATTAAGCCATTTATGCCCAAGAATGAGAAAGCTAGGGAATTTCTAATGAAAATTAAAGAGTGTTCACAATCATATTTGGCAGATAAGTCGATTGTAGGAAGTCTCATGAGTGAGCTCACTACGAAAAAGTTTGACTGGTCTCAGCCAATTCATGATCATGTACATGTCTAACTTGGAATTGAAGTTAACAGCCCTTGGGAATGGAAGTTCATGAGCCTTTCTTGGTCCAATTCATCATGAACTCTCTACCTCTTGAGTTTAGCCAGTTCCAGGTGAATTATAACACCACTAAAGATAAATGGAAACTATCAGGAATTGAAGGTTATGCTGGTTCAAGAGGAGGGGAGATTAAAGAAGATGAAGGATCAAGTTGCTTCTTCTTGTAGGCATGCCAAAAGCAGCAGAAAGAAATCAAGTATTAAGGACAAAAAGAAGGATAAAGGTTTTATGAAGGAACCCGAAAGTCAAATCCAAAAGGAAAGGAAGTGTTTCTTTTGCAAGAAAATATGACACTTCAACAAAGAGTATCTGAAAAGAAATACATGGTTCGATAAGAAAGGTACGTAACATTTATATGTTTGATCTGAACTGAACCTTATTGAAGTGCCTAAAAATACTTGGTGGTTAGATTATGGTGCCTCTACTCATATGTCTCATATTGAGCATGGATTCAGTTCGATCAAGCCCATAAGAGGACCTAAACAATTCTTGTTCATTGGGAAATTGGATGAAGGCACGGATATAAGGCATTGGGACTTATAAGTTGATCTTGGATACTGGTTGCAATATAGATCTTGAAAGGTGTCTCTTTGTGCCTGAATGTGCTAGAAATCTTGTTTCTGTAAGTAGGTTGGATGATTTAGCATTTGATTTTAAGTTTTGGACAAGGTGTTTTCTCTCTATGTATCGAAATGGTTACTTTTATGGTAGTGGTACAAAGTTTGATTCACTTTATAGGTTCAATCTTGATGGAAAATTTGATGAATCCTTGTTTAATGTTGAAAATCGAGGCATAAAGCGTAGTGTATCTAATGAAAGTTCAGCTTTCTTATGGCATCAAAGATTAGGTCACATTTCCAAAGAAAGAGTTATGAGGTTGGGTAAAGAATGAAATACTTCCTCCATTGGACTTTAGTGACCTAGGTGTGTGTATAGACTGCATTAAAGGAAAGCAGAGTAAACATATAGTAAAGAAACCAACCACAAGAAGTACTCAACTTCTTGAGTTTAATTTCACACTGATATATGTGGTCCATTTGATGCTCTATCTTGGAGTGGCGAAAAATACTTTATCACTTTTTATTGACGATTATTCACAGTATGGTTTATACTTATCTACTGCATGAAAATTCCAAATCAATGGATGTCCTAAAGGTGTTCATTGATGAGGTAGAAAGGCATTTATATAGAAAAGTAAAAGTAGTGAGATCTGATAAAGGTGGGTGAGTTTTACGGAAAATTCAAGGAAAATGGACAATGTCCTGGCCTTTTTGCAAAGTTACTTAAAAGTATAGGCATTTGTGCACAATACACAATACACGGAACACCTCAACATAATGGTGTAGCTGAAAGGCGAAACCGTACTCTAATGGATATGGTTAGGAGTATGTTTAAGTAATTGTTCCTTACCCATTTCTTTGTGAATATCCTTACCCATTTCTTTGTGAATATATGCATTAAAGGTTGCAACGTATGTCCTGAACCGGGTTCCTAGTAAGGCAGTTCCTAAGACTTCTTTTGAGTTATGGACAGGACGGAAACCTAGTTTAAGACATTTAGAAACTTGATTCTAGGACTATCAATGGATTTTTCATTGGCTATCCTGAAAAATCGAAAGGGTGTGTATTTTATTGTCCTAACCATAGTACGAGAATAGTTGAAACGGGGAATGCTAGGTTCATTGAGAATGGTCAAACTAGTGGGAGTGGTGAACAAAGAAAGGTGGACATTAAAGAAGTTCAGGTTGAAGCTTCTTCACCTGTCATTGCACATCCAGTAGTTGTTCCTATTGTTTCAGTACAGTCAAATGACATAATGGAACAACACAATCAAGAGCCAACCCCTCTAGATGATAATGTAGTCAATGAACCAATCACAATTCAAGAAGAGAGTAGTGTACCACAAGAACCTTTAAGGCGATCTGTAAGGGAAAGAAGATCTGCCATTAACGATGACTATGTGGTTTACATTATTGTAAGTGAATATGACTTAAGCCTTCGTAAAGACCCGAGCACATTCCGAGAAGCCATGGAAAGTGACAATTCAGAAAAGTGGTTCAACGCCGCAAAAGACGAAATGACTTATATGGGTGTTAATTGTGTATGGGACTTAGTAGAGTTTCCTGATGGTTTCAAGACTGTTGGTTATAAATGGGTCCTTAAGACTAAACGTGACTCGAAAGGTAACACTGAAAGACATAAGGCTCGCCTTGTTGCTAAAGGTTTCACCCAGAAAGATGGCGTTGATTATAAAGAGACCTTCTCTCCGGTTTTTAAGAAGGATTTTTTAAGAATTGTTTTGGGTTTGGTAGCTCATTATGATTTAGAGCTTCATCAAATAGATGTGAAAACCGCCTTTATTAATGGAGAGCTTGAGGAAGAAGTATATATGGACTGTGGCCACAGAAAAAGAACATATGATGTGTAAGTTGAGAAAGTCAATATATAGACTGAAACATGCTTCCAGAAAATGGTACTTAAAGTTCAATGATACCATTACGTTATATGCTTTTGTAGAGGTTATCGTTGATCGGTGTATCTACATGAAAGTTAGTGGGAGCAAGTTCGTTATTTTGGTCTTATATGTTGATGATATTTTGCTTGCTGCAAATGACAGGGGCATGTTATGTGATGTAAAGAAATATCTCTTTAAGAACTTTGAAATGAAAAATATGGGTGAGGTATCTTATGTGATCGGGATAGAAATAACTCGAGATAGATCACGAGGACTATTAAGTTTGTCTCAGAAATGATATATCAATAAAATTTTAGAAAGATATGGGATGGAAAATTACTCCGCAGGAAAAGCTCCAATTCAGAAGGGGGAAGTAAAATGCAATGTCCAAAGAATGGATTGGAGCATAAAGAAATGGAAAGAATTCCTTATGCATCAGCGGTTGGAAGTTTGAATTATGTTCATACATGTACTCGGCCAGATATCAACTCTGTTGTTGGTATGTTGGGTCGATATCAAAGTAATCCCAGAATGGACCACTGAAAAGCTGCAAAGAAAGTTCTCAGGTACTTGCAAGGCACCCAAGAGTTCATGCTTACGTATAGGAGATCTGATAACCTAGAGATTGTCGGATATTCATATTCAGATTTTGCCGGATGTGTCGATAGCAGAAAATCGACATTTGGCTACATGTTCCTATTAGTTGGGGGAGCAGTATCTTGAAAGAGTGGAAGGCAGTTTGTCATTGCTACTTCCACTATGGAGGCCGAATCTGTGGCATGCTTAGAGGCCAGAGTTCATGCATTGTGGCTGCGGAACTTTATCTCAGGACTTGGGATTGTTGACAATATAGCCAAGCCGCTGAGAATTTACTTCGATAATTCCCCAGTTGTCTTCTTTTCTAAAAATGACAAGTACTCGAAGGGAGCTAAGCACATGGAGTTAAAGTACTTATCTGTGAAAGAAGAGGTGCAGAAACGTAGAGTATCATGTGAGCACATTCGGACGGACATGATGGTAGCGGATCCGTTAACTAAGGGATTACCACCCAAGAGTTTTATTGGCCATATAGAGCGTATGTGTATTATGGATAAGATCTTGCTATTTTAGTTGTGTTATGCTCATTGCATTTGTAAGATTATGAATTCACTTAAGGATATGTTTCTGTATTATTGATCATGTTATTATTATAGTATATGTATACATTTTGGTTTAAAAATAATATGTGTATTTTAGAGTTAAGGACTTTCTCAATATTAAAGAAAGAAAAGAATAAAGTTAGAAGTGGTGTGTGATCCATGGAAGGGATCTTGTCGTTCAATGATAAGCAACCGCCATGATTCGATCAGTTCTGATTTTGTTATAATAATTAAAGAATCTAATGAACTTGATATAAAGTGGATTTAGATATAAAAATATTAAGTCAACATAACGGCCAAGTGGGAGAATGTAAGAATATTTTTTTTAATGTGTGGCCGATATGTTTTTCGGTTTAATTATAAAGTTCAAGTTCACATTAAAGTTTGTGGATTCTAATATAAAAGACGATACCGTGATGGATCGGTTTCAATCAACATTAGAAACGGGTGTATTGATAACCCTCTTCCCTTACCAAATTATATTTATAGTAATCTTCTCTATATAAAGTATATATATATATATATATATGATTTTTAATTAAATACATATACATATAACCATATATATGTGTGTAGAAAGGAAACGACAGTTAACGAAAGGGTGTGTACGTGTGTCTTTATAAATACACAACAATGCAATTGTTTTGGGGTGTCTTTTTCTATCACAAAAACAGTTACATACACATAAGAGAAATAAGATAGAGAAGAAGTTTTGTTGGATTCTTTGTCCATCGAAAGAATCATCAAAGAGTTACAAGGTTAAGGGAGGAGAAAAATCAATCTAAAGATTTGATTCATAACAACTCTCAATGTTAAGTGCGAGTATCATACATCAAAAATAAATAGATATGGATTACCATTGAAATCGATACTGATGTTGAAGCTGGGTTGAAGTGGAGCAAATTCTTTACACTGAATATACCTAATCTCAGTCATTACCGTCCAATTTTTGCGAGGAGGAGAAGAAAGTGGTTGTGCCTTGTAATTCTTGGGACAACATCATGAAGTTTTACATTATTAGTCAAGACAATGAAATTTACAGAGAAATCTCTTATGCAGAATCTACATACAAGTTATCTTCGTGGCATCCAAATATCTTAAATTATATTCCAAGTTTGGTTCAAACCAGTATATGTAAAAGAAAATAATGATATTTTCCATAAAAACAAGGACGTAATTAGATATTTATTTATTAAAACAATTAACTAGTTTATTATGTTATTTATTCTTACATGACCTCTTACTATATGGTTCCTTTCTACTTTACATAAAGAGATTGCTCGAGGTTAGTTGTAGCCTGTAGGGTACCAAAACAACAAATATTGTCATATGGTATTCGTCCAGTTTATTTTAGACACGTTTGAGTTATTTCTGCTATAAAATTGGAACCAAAATACCAAAACAAAAACAAGTATTCAGTTTAGTTTCGGGAGGACCAAACATAACCAAATAGGTAGCAAAATAATTTGTTCAAAAAGTGTTTTGTTTAGTTTTGGTTATTTCTGGTTATCAACAATCATACTTTTACTAGTATTTGGTTATTATGGTAACAAGTAACCATTATGAATCGAACAAATATTATTTTAGGTCTAATTTGGTTTTACCTATTTTAAACCAAACCAAATTTTAGCTAGTGACAACCTATTGGTTACCAAGTTTCCAACACCGAAAGATCCGGAAACCAAAAAACGACGACCCGATCCAACTGAAGAACCAAATATCCATGGTTAGTTCAAGTCGTGTCTATTCATCTGATTCCAACTATATAGTATTAGGGAATATTCTAATATGGTATCAATCAATCTGATTCATCTGATTCCAACTATATCCACACTGTCCAATCTGATCCAACTCATAGTTGGTCCAATTATCGACATCACATGTCCAAAAAGTGTGTCGTCGATCAATCACCGAACATATTGAGATTAATGGCCAAAGAATCAATCATCTCGAGAGAGTGTATTAAGGAATATATCCTACATCAAAATTTGGAAAGGATGTTCTCTAGTATATATATAAGATATAGACCTCTACACTTATTGCTAATTGGTTTTGAGTTGAAAGCTCGTACCCATATCTTATTATATAAAGTTAAGTTTCAAAAGTTAGTAATCAACGAGATTCTCCCATGTGTCAAATCCAACAATAAAAATTCAATATGTATCCTATGATATAAAATTATGTTTCAAAAGTGAGTAGTAAATGTGATTCATTCACGTGTCAAATCCACATCAACAATTAACTATATCCTATTATATAAAGTTAGGTTTCAAAAGTTACTAATCAACGAGATTTTTCCATGTATCAAACCCCAATGATTGAAAATCAATCAGTATTTCTATATATATTAAAAAACATTGTGATATCCTATTATATAAAATTGGGTTTCAAAATTTAGTAATCAACGTGATTCTTCACGTGTCAAATCTAATGATCATAGATTTTGCAATATTTTCTATATTTAATTTTTTCTTTTATCCTATTAAATAAATTTGTGTTTCAAAAGTTAGTAATCAACGATATTTTTCTATGTGTCAAATCCATCGAAACTAGATTTTGCAATATCCTAATATATAAAATTGAGTTTTAAAAGTTAGCAATCAACATGATTTTTCCACATATTAAATCCAACGATCTTAGATTTTGAAATAATCCTATTATATAAAATTGGGTTTCAAAAGTTAGTAGTCTCACATGATTCTTCCACATGTCAAATCCAACGATCATATATTCTGCAATAATTTTATCTCTATTCACAATACTAACATAAAAATAATCATATTATATAAAGTTGAGTTTCAAAAGTTAGTAATCAACATGATTCTTCCACATGTCAAATTCAACGATCCTAGATTTTTTAGTATTTTTATATATCTTAAAATATATTTTCTTAAGAAATTGTTTATATTTTCGATGAGATATTTCACCGTTTGGTATCTCTCATGTCGTGCATGTTCCTAAAACATTCCCTTCAGGCCAGTCACGATCTCGATGGGCGACACCACATTCTCGTACTGCACCTACAGTTCCTAGGTCATGGTCGCAAGTATCAAACATTGCACATCTATCACATCATTGGAATGCTTATCCCAAGCATTCCTAACTGCAACAGTGGCATTGGCAGCCGGTCTAGGAGGCAAGACTTGTTCCAAAACATAGTCATTCTTCTCCTTCCTAAAAACAATTCTCAGGTTACGGTACCAACTCAGGAAATTCTTCCCATTCAACTTGTCCTTCTCAAGGACAGATCGAAGGGAGAATGATTTGTGGTTATGGTTGTTGTTATTTGCCATAGCTGAAATTAAGAAGGTAAGGATTTTTAGTTATGATGATTTAAGTGTTGAGAAATTTTAACATATTTAAGAAAACTCACATTGTGTTCAATCAATAGCTCGATTGAATACAATGATCCCGAGATCCATATTTCAGAAAAATCTGAGTGAGCTGAGCTCATCGCCCAGAACTTAGTTATTTAGGTAAGCAACTTATTTGCTAGTTATATCACATATATAACTCTCGGTCGTGATTTGACATCTCATATGCCAAAATCACTCTGATGTCTCAAAGCTCAAGACGGTCTTGATAGCTCAGTCAAGTAAACCAATCTCATAGTCATATGGTAACAGTTACCATCTGCCTCACCCATGTCAAAGTAGGTACCTAACCCGAGCTAGCCCACCATACGATGAAACGAGCCTTAAAAGTTGACGTGAATTGGAAATACATCAATTTCTTGATATTTATTTGAGGAACTAAACTTTAACTTGAATGTATATCATATATGCACTCAAGAGGGTTAAAAGGGGATTTTAAAACTCAAAGAAATCAAATCAAAGGCTTTGAAATTTTGTTTATGAATTTTCTAATCCTAACCTTGTGCCGGTAGGCACCAGCTGGTCTTTCTCCAACTTGGTATAATTTTTCTTAAATTGATTGCTAGAAAACCAGATCCGGTCTAATCTTATTAAACCGGATCATTTAGGGCTATTTTAAATTAGGTTATATTTTATTTTGGTTTATCACATCAGAACCATGAAACCATAAACCCTAAATTTTTTCGATTTCAATGAAACCCTAATTTTTTTATTTCAATGAAACCCTAATTTTCGAGTTCAATGAAACCCTAATCATGAAATTCTAATTCAATTAAAACAAACTTTTAATAAATCAATCAAGCATGAAAACATCAGATTTCATTAAGATTACAACCAGCTCAAATTTTCGATTTCAGCAATAATAAAATCAGCTCTGATTTTCGATTTCATCAAAACCCTAATCATGCATTCTAATTCAATTAAAAAAACTTTTAATCAATCAATCAAGCATGAAAACATCATATTTCAATAAGAATACAACCTCGCTCTGATACCACTGTTAGGTTTTTAAGCAATTCGACAATTATCAATTGACTAATCTAGCAAAAACCCTAAGCCCTAGGTCTTGTATTAACTTAATTGAATCTGAAAAATAGGGAACTCGATTATACTTGAAATTTGATTGGTGCAGCGGAGATAAGATCAGGTATAAGATCAGCAAGTGCTCCAGGTGTAGCACCTCTATTGATAGTCCACACACACATAAGTAGGAGAGAAGTCTGCTAGAACTTTGTGTGCAATTCTCTTAGGGTTTCGACTTGTGCAATCAGCGGCTAGGGTTTCTTCTCTTGTCAAAAACGTGCCATGTATCATATATATATAGGGAGTTTAAGTTAACCTAATAAATTCCTAATTGAACTAGGATTAATTTAGGCTCAGCCTAAAATACCTAATTAAGTCTTAGTTGAATTAGGATTATTTTAGGCCCAACCCAAAACACCTAATTAATTCCTAGTTGAATTAGGATTAATTTAGGTTTGGCCCAAAACACATGTTCTCATCCGAAACCATGTATTATTACGCTCAAGTCATGAATTATTCCTATAATGATCATTCCCTATTGAATTGTCTCCATTTGCTTAGGTGTGTGACCCAATAGGATCACATAGTACTAGGAGTGAGTATCTCAACTCACAGATTATAAGTGGACTCTAGCAAGCCATTACAACCCCTAATACCATATGACTTTGTCTAATCTCGATGTTAGAACTGACCACACGAGTAAGTACAATTGATTGAAAGACATTCCCAACAGTATTAAGGAATATATCATACATCAATATTTGGAAAGGATGTTCTCTAGTATATATAAGATATAGACCTCTACACTTATTGCTAATTGGTTTTGAGTTGGAAGCTCGTACCGATATCCTATTATATAAAGTTAAGTTTCAAAAGTTAGTAATCAACGAGATTCTCCCACATGTCAAATCCAACAATCAAAATTCAATATGTATCCTATGATATAAAGCTACGTTTCAAAAGTGAGTAGTAAACGTGATTCATCAACGTGTCAAATCTAACATCAACAATTAATCTATATCCTATTATATAAAATTGGGTTTCAAAAGTTAGTAATCAATGTGATTCTTCACGTGTTAAATCTAATGATCATATATTTTGCAATATTTTTCTATATTTAATTTTTTTTCTCTTATCCTATTATATACATTTGTGTTTCAAAAGTTAGTAATCAATGGTATTTTTCTATGTGTCAAATCCATCGAAATTAGATTTTACAATATCCTATTATATAAAATTGAGTTTTAAAAGTTCGCAATCAATATGATTTTAAATATCTTAAAATATATTTTCTTAAGAAATTGTTTATATTTACTGTAAAATATTTATCTCGATTCACAATACTAACATAACATTGATTGTAAAATAATTGTTTTTATTAATCTTACTATATAAAGTTAGGTTTCTAAATTTAGTAATCCATGTAATTTTTCCATGTGTCAAAACAAGCGATGCAAAATATTACATTATCATGTTATATTAAGTTGAGTTTCAAAAGTTAATTTTCAATGAAATTCATTCACGTGTCATACCCAACTATCTGAAATCCTATTATATAAATTTGAGTTTCAATAGCTAGTTTTCAACAAAATTTCTTCACGGGTCAAATCCAACGACGCAAAATTTTTTAGTATCCTACTATATAATGTTGGGTTTCAAAAGTTAGTAATCAATGAAATTTTTTTACATGTCAAATCCAACAATACAATAATTTTACATATTCTTTCACATTTTGAATCCAATGTTACAGAATTTTATAATATTTATATATTTTAAAATATTTTTTTTGTAATTTTATTATATAAAATTTGGTTTCAAAATAAACTTGTGCATCACACGAGTCTATATCTAGTTTTAATATATAGGAAGTCATATACCAAGACCTTTACTAGATTGGGACTCCATTTTTTTAGTAACACCTTTAAATAAATTTGTATAAAGTGTAGATAATGGAAGTAAAATTACCGAAAGATTAAGAGAAAACGTATTTATTCTTTTTTTGTCTAACTAAATGTTTATATATGAGTTATTTTGTGTTGTATGGTTTTGGGCTTTTGTTATGAATTAGAATTTGGGCCAATTGTAATTATATTAGAGATAAGAAAAAGTTCAAAGGAAAATTTGTAGTAAACAAATCCACAGGAAGAGGAATCCATTTGTATTTCTTCATATAAGACAACTTTGGTTTAGGTCCAAAGTAGAACTAAATTTATAATCAGAGAGCCTTAGTCGATAGTTTTCTTCTTTTGATGATGATATCGGATCTTCCTCAGGATTTGTTAGAGGAAATACTCTCTAGAGTTCCAGCTAAATCTGTGAAAAGAGTATGATCTGCTTGTAAAAGATGGAGGGCTTTATTCAACGACCAAAGATTTATTGCAAATCGGTTTCGTAACGCATCAAAGGAGTCTATGCTTCTCATGTTGTCAATGTCGGAGAATAATGTTTTCCCAATGATGGTCAATATCAACGCTACTCCTCCATCTATTGAGGTTGAAGGAGCACTTAACCTAAAGAATTTTTATTTAAATCCAGAAAAAGCTTATTTTATTTCTACAGTTTTTCACTGCAATGGTTTGTTGTTATGCACCACAGTGGATTTAAGACTCATGGTTTGGAATCCGTGTTTGGAGGAACCAGTGTGGATCAAATTAGATACTGATACCGATCGTTACTCTTGGTTTGCTCTAGGATACAAGAAAAAAAGCATCTGGGCATAGCTACAAAATCTTTATGAAACCACATAACAAAAATGATAGGTTTAAAATCTATGAGTTAAGCTCTGATTCATGGAGGGCTCTTATGAGGTCGTTCTCCACAACTGCAGCTTATCAACTATTAGTGTGTCTTTGAAAGGGAATATTTACTCTCTTACTTATGATAAAGAAGATACGTCTCCGTTCTTGCTCGGTTTTGATTTTACAATAGAGAGATTTAAATGTTTTGGCCTTCCTAGAGAAAAAAATCTTAATTTGTCTCCATCAGTTTTTGGAGACAAAGAACTCGCAGTGTATACGGGCCATGTATCTGGTACAAAGATGGATGTTTGGCTGACCAATGAAATGGATTCTGATATTGAAACTGAGTTGAAGTGGAGTAAATTACATTTGATAAACCCAATTTCGAAAATAGGCCCAATTTCGAAGGTATGCCCATTTACCAAGGCAGGCCCATTTTGGGTAGTTATCTAATCGAGGAAAAGAAGAAACTGGTTGTGTGTACTATTTGGGGGAAGTCAATAAAGTATACGTTATTGGTGAGAACGGTGATTCTTACAGAGAAATCTGTGTAGAACGTAAATACCGAAGGTGGTGGTGTCCAAGGATTATAAATTACTTTCCAACTTTGTTTCAAGTCCAGAAAGGTACGTAGATGGTACAAGTCAACAAAAACAAGGACGTGATTTTTGTCATTCTTTCTATTTTAAATTCTTATAGTTTACCTTACAAAACAAAGATTTAGGTCATCACAGTTTTCTTTTGTTACTTATTTCCCTTGGATTGGTTTGACTGTTGCTGTTTGACTACTGCATTCTGCTTTTTCTAAGACAAAAGCTTCGAGTGGAAAGTGTTCTGGTTCTTATCTTGTGATATTGTATACTTTCGGATTAGGCCTACTCTAGTTTTAATCTAATGTTTAAAATGAAAATATATAATACAATGACCTTTTACAAATTTTAGTTAATTCAGAGAAAATTATAACCAAAAAAACAACAGAATAAGAAGATTAGTTAAAGATATTTAATTTTAGGTTAACTGATTACTTTTTCCTGTAGAAATCAAAGCAACTTTTTATGTTTTTCTGCTAAAACTAAACATGTTACTTTCAGTCTTTGTCTTCTATTTGTGAATTAGCTTAAGAAAATGGTGTTCATTAAAGTCACATTTAAAGCAAACCAATCTAAATTGTTCACTGGATTAAGGTGGTTATATCATGGCTAAACGTTAACCAAAACTTAAAAAAGTTGGGTATTTTTTTGTTTAAGATGAACATAATTATGATAAGTTGTAACCCATGTTTTGACATCCGATCTGGACTGGCAGATCGAATCGGTTAATCTAGGACCCGTTTGTTATTCCATATAAACCCGTTATTAGACCGGAACTTGGTATATCGGTCAAATCGGCCAGGTACGGGTTTAAAAATTGTACTTAAAACTTCTATCTCAGACAGAGGGTTTCGAGCATTATTTATGGTTTACAATATTTTAGAAGGTTTTTAGTAGTCTTTTTGTTTCTTCTCATCACCGCTACATAAACCTCTGGTTCGTCTCCTTCTCTATTCTATGTCTTGTACTTTCTGCACTTCAGAATCGTTAGCGTTGTAGTGCTCGTAAATTACGAGACTTTTGTTTGTTTGTATTTGACTATTATCATTAGTTTTGATTTAGCTTCGTGCGGTGTAATTTGATTGGTTTGGTGGTATTTGAATTAAACTTGATCTTTTGAATTTTGCTTGATTATGTTTTGAATTATAATTGAGTGCTATTACTTTTGTCCTCTGTTTTTACTTCTTTGTTTATCGTGACTTTTGTGCTCCGATTTTGTATAAAAAAACATCTTTGATTTTCTGTTCCTTTAAATTATGTTGCATCATTGATTATTATTTTACACACAGGTAACGGAAACAGAACATGAAGAAAACTCTGCAGAAACACTAGCTGCAAATCGTTCAATTAGGGGAAAAAGTGATCTTGCTTGGTCCTATGTGATTCGATCAAAAGATTCAAGAGGAAAATCGATTCTAGAATATGGATTTTGTCACAAGAAAAAGTTAGGAGGTGACATTAATAGGATGAAACATCATCTTGCTGGTGTGGAAGGAGATACAGATGCATGTACCATGGTTCTTGGAAATGTGAGATATAAGATATTGTAGGCATTGAGAGAAATTGAGAGTAAGATGAAGAAGAGTATCCATTTAGATGATTTGAACTTAAGTGGTCTTGAGAGTCAAGATGTTGATGGAGATGATATTAGAGCTGATGTCAAAATAAGAAAAACATATATTTTTAGCGTGGAAAATATGTTATATGAATACTTTAAAAGAAATGTGCATGAGCAGACTCAACCTACTATAAAATTATGTATGAAAAGTAGAGAAAAGAAACAAAATCAAAGTGAAGAAAGACTCAACCAATTATCATTTTGTTATTGAGAGTTTAGACTTTCAAAATATATATATATATATATATATATATGTTTAGTTTATTTATTTTATTTTAATACTTTATTATTATTTTTAGTTTTTTTATTTTATTTTACAAAACATGACTATTTAAATAATTTTGTTATTTCAAATCTTAAAAGCCATATATAGAGATATTAATATATAATTGTATATATAATGATATAAAAAACAATTATTCAAATATGATCCGGTGGTTCACCCGGATCGACCAAAGACCCCATAACCTAAAAGGCATTCTAGTTCTTGGTCCGGATCAGATGTCAAAATATAAAATGTTTCCTTATGGACCAAAATATATATATATATATATATATATATATATATACATTTTCTCATTTTCTTCCGATAATTTTACTCTCATTATCTACAACTTTTACAAATTAATTAAAGGTGTTACTGAAAATATGGATTTCATTTTACAAAAATGAGAAT
>JAKUCM010006218.1:0-22834 GCA_023374145.1 Lepidium sativum
GGAAAAAAGTAAATATATGATATAAAATAAAACAAATCTAAAGAAATAAAATAAAACTAAAAGAAAAAAAGAAAAAAGACAAAATTAAAAAACATAAATTTCAAAAATATTAAAACTCCAAAAAAATTAACATCACATGTTATCAAAAGAGATAAAAAATTTAAGTTAGTTTTGAGTTTATCTTTCTTCTTTCTCTTCTGCAACTAAAACTACTTAAGCTAAAGAAGCAAACACTTCTCGAAATTTCTCCAAAGCCTTTAATTGGTAGACACATAAAGCAATCTAGAGAGAGAAGAAGGTAATGAATAGAGGTGTGTTGGAGAGTTCACCGGTTCAACAGCTCATGGCGGCCGGAAACCCTAATTGGTGGAACGTAAGTGGTGGCATGAGACCACCACCACCGTTGATTGGTCATCAACAAGCGCAGTTACCGCCACATATGAACCCTAACAACAATTATCTCCGACCAAGGATGATGCCTAATCTCTTGCCTCACTATTTACCATCTCCGGCTACTTCTTCTTCATCTTCTTCTTCACCATCTTTGCCTCATAACCCTAATCTCTCCTCTTGGCTTGAAAGCAATGATCTTCCTCCTGAATCATGGAGCCTTAGCCAACTTCTCTTGTAAATATCTCTTTCTCTACCTCTTTTTCATTTTCCAAATATAATATTCTCTACGTACATGATCTTGTGTTTACTTGGGTTCTTCTAGTTCACTTCGTTCCAGAGAGTCATTTTCGTTCCAGAGTCATTAGCTGGATCATGTCATTTGTGTTTGTGTTTTGAGTACGTACATATACATATAAATAATCTATTATATAAGTGTATATATTGTTTGTGTTAACTTAGGGGTGGATTGATGATGGGAGAAGAAGAGAGATTGGAGATGATGAGCCATCAAAATCATCATCATGATGAACAACAACAACAACATAGTTTTCAAGGAAAGATGAGATTGGAGAATTGGGAAGAACAAGTGTTACGCCAACAACAAGCTTCAATGGTGGCTGTTGATATCAAACAAGAGAGTAACATTAACAACAACAATGGCTATGTTATATCTTCTCCAAACTCACCACCTAACAAATCTTGTGTTACAACTACCACAACAAGTCTTAATAGCAACGACGATAATAACAACAATAATAACAACAATATGTTGGATTTCTCAAGCAATCACAATGCTCTTCACTTGTCTGAAGGAAGACACACTCCTCCAGATCGATCTTCTGAGGTAACACTTAGATCTTAGATATTTTTATATTATAAATACAGAATTTCTTTTCAAAAATTGAGAAAAGTCGGAAATAAGATCTAGTTTCCATATAATTAGTAATTAAAACACGTTTCATCTACTACAAGAACGTGAAATCCCAAACGTCATTTAAAAAGAACAAGACAAATCATAACTTATTTTAAGGTTTGGATCTAATATTCATCGAGCAACCACAATACGTTTGATTTACTATGATTTTTTTTGATAGTTTATTTATTATTTTGACTAATTGATATTTGTTTTGTTTGTTATCTTAATACGTGATGAAGTGTAACAGCTTAGAGATTGGTGGGTCTACTAATAAGAAGCCAAAGCTCCAACCTTCTCCTTCGTCACAATCAACTCTCAAGGTAACTAATTAATCGATTATATCAACGAAACCTAATTATATATATTAGATTTTCTGCATTTTAATTCTCTTCCTGACATCATAATAATAAAACAAAAACACAAACACAAAGGAGAACAGAAGAATCAAACAAAACAGAATGGGCACAGAATAAGCTGTGTGTTTTTGTGTTTTCTAACTCCTTTGTTCTTTCTTGTTTTGTCTTCTTCCTCCTTCCTTATTATTCCTTTTTCTCCTTTCTTTCATAGCAAATCAAACTTAATGAAATCTTAACGATATACTCCTTAGATACTATATACATATTAAATTTGAAGAATATGGACATTTTGAGAGATTTCAAGGTTTTCTTCATGGTGTATTAGACTCTGGATTCAATGATTTTATTAATTAAGAATAACTAGAGTACAATAATGCTAATTAATCACTTCTACTTGAGATGTATGCACGTTTTCTCTATGCATGGTAATTAGTAAAAAGATATTACCACACATGCGTATATATATAGCTTCTAAGATTTGCTAATAATTAATATATGGTGATAATTAAAGGTGAGAAAAGAGAAGCTAGGAGGTCGAATTGCAGCACTTCATCAGCTAGTATCTCCATTTGGAAAGGTGAAGATTAATTTAATTAACAAATTACATTTTATTAATGTCCTTTATTATTTCTAGATAAAATTAACTTTTAAACATTGATTTGGAGATATTTTTAGTATCATTTGTATTAATCTAAATCATTCTTCTTCCTTTTTTTACCCATCTTTTGCAGACTGACACAGCCTCTGTCCTGTCGGAAGCTATTGGATACATTAGATTCCTTCAGAGTCAAATTGAGGTGTGACTCGTCTTTTCCAAAGTCTCTTATTCTCATTTTCCACTAAAAGAAAAACAATGCTAAAAATAATTCTAAAAATAAAATTATCAGAGAAATCCAAGTGATTACTGAATGATTAATTATTCATAATGTATTTTCTGCTGATTTCTCTCTTTTATTTCAAAATAAATTGCTTTATCTCTTTAGACTATATTGGTGATCAAGTCTCTAATATATACATGTGGTAACCCTTTTTAATGATTTTATATCTATAAATATTTTTGGTAATTGGGTCTTCCTGAGTAGTGGAAATCCATATCACTAGATTAGCATATTATTGTTCATTGACGAAAATTATAATGAAATTAAGAACATCTAATTGGAAAAAGAGAATAAGATAAGTATAAAGTTTTGTTCTCTCTATGTTAAGTAATACTTGATTGATGTGATATTTTGAAACTGTTGCAGGCTCTGAGTCATCCATACTTTGGTACGACTTCCTCAGGGAATATGAGGCACCAACAACATGTAAGTACCATACTTCATTGATACACTAACATAAACACATCAATCATACTATAGTTTATACACACTAATTACTCTCCTAACTATGGTTTTCATGGATTAATAGTTGCAAGGAGATAGGAGTACTTGCATATTTCCTGAAGACCCTGGTCAAGTAAGTCCAATATTTAATTTCCCTATTATGCTTTTTATATATATAACTAGAGTTTATATACTGTAATTATTCTTTTTATTGGATCAATTAAATCCAAATCTAAAGATGTCGACAGCTTTAGTTCCAAAATTAATCTCTTTTTATTTACCTTTTCTACAGTTTTCTTTAAAGATAAAGTTGAATTAATATTAAAAGATGCGATGGCCAGCTTTTTTTTCCCCACCCTACCTTACATTATAATAATCAAACGTACAAAGTTCGTTAAAACCAACAAAGTCACTAAATTTGTTTACTTGTCAACCCTTGTTCTCCTTTTTTTCTATTTTTCTTCATCAAAGTACATTTCAAATTCCTCTGGCGGGTCTTATCAAATTTCTATTTATATATCTTTATGCTTTTCTCAATAAAATTTTGAATAAAATTATACACGTACTTGACCAAGTGGTTGAGTGTTCTTACCCAAATTCTATTTTAGATATATGGAGTTAGCTCCAAGAGATATTGTTAAGGGCTTAACGGTATTAGGGATTGGCTATGAAGTGGTTCTTATCGATCCAATTAGTATATATATATATATATATATTGTGTGTTTACTTTGTTACTATATATCTTAAATGATTGTTTTTTAATCTTATGATGTGATTTTAGCTGGTGAATGATCAGTGCATGAAGAGAAGAGGAGCTTCATCTACATCTCCAGACAATCAAAACGAAGAACCAAAGAAAGACCTGAGAAGTCGAGGTTTATGTCTTGTTCCAATCTCATGTACACTCCAAGTAGGCAGCGACAATGGCGCCGACTATTGGGCTCCAGCTCTGGGCTCTGCTGGTTTCCATTAAGCCTATCAGTTTACGCCACGTGGAATTAGAGAAACAATGATATAACATCACGAGCAGTCAGTCTACTGAGAAAACAACAAATTGAGTTTCCAAGGCTGATTGCTCATGATGCTATACAATGTACTTCCTTTATATTAAACCATTCCTCTACAAATTTGCGTCTGGCGTTTCATCATTTCATGTGTTTGTTTATCAGATAATATGACAAAATGATACCAATTTATGCTCTTTATGTAATTCTAGGAAACTGTTTGTAGTTAAGTAATTGTTCTTATTAATTACTACCATGTGGTTTGTATCGTTATATTGCTGTCACACTATTTTATATGTATTTCCTATATTTATAAATTGTGTGGACGATACATTAAAAAAAACATGAAATCAAGAAAAGATTGATCGATCTATAGACATATAACGGTTTTTTTATTGTGCTTTTTATATGCGTAGTTCTTAATTTATGTGAATAAATAATAATGGAAACAAAAATAGAAGAAAAACACTCATAATTATTAAATATTACTAATTATATATTATTGAAAATCATTGTCTTCACTTCATTACATTAAGTAGAAGAGGATAAGCAACTAATTATTCTCATTTTATTAATTTAGTTCTTCACTTACTCTCCTTATCTTTGGCGTGAAGATCATTGAAAAACTTCTTAGGGTTGTTCTCAAAAGCATCTCTCGAAATGTGAGCTTCTCCACCGGAGCCAGGTGCAACCATTGTTTTACCAACATCGTTCGCTCCACTCGTACCCGAGTTCTTGGTTGCATCAGCTTTGGTGTTCTTGGCGTCCATGGTTGACAATTAGGATTGGGGGAGTAGGATTTACTATGTAGGGTTTTGTATGAATCGTGAGGTGTACTGAGAGTTAGATGAGATGTATTTATACACAGATTATGAGAGATTGTTTCCACATAAAATCATGGTCAAATTTGCATGGACTGTAATTACCGATATTGTCTTAACTTCATGTAAGTCATTTTTTTCGTAAACATGCGGTGATTAATAACAATATTAAGTAGACTACAATTAACGAAATCAACTAAATATTGTTTTGACTTTGAATGGTCACAAGACTTATTAATTGAAAACAAAAAGCCCAAAATAACCGAGAAGGCCCTATTGAGGCCCAACAAATAATCTTTGTTCAACTAACCATTAGGTTGTTAGAGCAGCTCCAACGGCAGCGGCTAAGGCAGGTCTTAACTCTAATCTCCAATTTATGATTATTAATGGTGCAATTATAAGAAGAAACAGTTCTTAACAGAACCAAAATTGTTTTTAAAAACCGGTGACGTGTCACCACTCTATTGGTTGGCATTTTATGAAAAAAAACAATTTCACTCTTCTAGAAATCTCTTCTATTCTCCGGTCACGATTGTCGGAGGTGAGAACGATGTCGGCGATCACGGCGGCTCCGATTGGTGTTAACACCACCGCCGATGAGAGGCGAGTTGCTCTGTCTGGTAGTTGCATCGATGGTGGGTGCATTTCCTCGAAGGTAAGCTCCAAACAATCTTCTCTCTTCGTGTTGCATTGTGATTGTCGATCTGTTGCTTTTGGTAGAGGAATCAATTAGGAAGTTGATTTGTGCATTCATAATGATTCTCATGCCCCGATGACTGCTAGTTGGGGCACATTGAATTTTTGATTTTGCTTGTTCGAGTAAATGACATTCCTGTTCATATCTGTCAACCATTTACTCAAGTAAATGGCTTTCAATGTTTAGTAGATGCCGATTAGGTTGTAATCGAATGCAAATTTAGTAATCATGTCCTTAGCTGATGTTATATAGGACACGACATTGATTCCAATCTCTTCCACCTTTCGTTCTTGTATTTTTGTTTTGTCAATCACCAAATACAGAGTCTATGAATCCTTTTCATCGGTCATCTGGCTTTGTAGCCCTACTAAGTAATTAACAAGACCCACAAAACTTCGAAGCTACTGCTTTTGAGCCAAATATTCAAGTAGGTGAATCCCAAGCTTATGTTTTTGCAAGCCAATGGTCTGAAGCTACAAGTGAAGCTCCAACAGAGGGTGGTGATCGGAGATCAAGAAGGAAGTCGTCTCCCCAAGAAGATGTAGTGTTGATCAGTGCTTGGTTGAACACAAGCAAAGATCCAATTGTTGGGAATGAGCAGAAAGCTGAGGCATTGTGGAAACAGATTGCAGCTTACTTTGTTGCAAGTCCAACGATTGTGGGTCTGCAAAAGAGGGAGCCAAGTCACTGCAAGCAAAGGTGGGCAAAGATTAATGATACAGTCTGCAAATTCGTAGATTGTTATGGGGCTGCATCATCTCAAAAAGCAAGTGGACAAAATGAAAATGATGTGATGAAATTGGCGCATCAAATATACTTCAATGATCATAAGCAGAAATTCACTATGGAGCATGCTTGGAGAGAACTAAGGCATGATCAGAAGTGGTGTCAAAGAGAAGGTACTGCAGTGGCAAAGCGTAGAAGGACTGAGGCAGGTTCCACGCATTCTTCATCTTCTGCCACAGTTAGTCATGAAGAAGACCAAATGCGTCCGGCTGGTGTTAAAGCTTCAAAAGCGAAGTCCAAAAAGATATCCGAAGAAGGCAGAGCTCTCTCAGAGTTTCAGAGTATGTGGGAGATAAAACAAAAGGATTTGGAAATGAAAGAGAAGCTGTCCAAGCAGAAGTTCTTGGACAGTCTCCTTGCAAAAGTAGACCCTCTCTCCGAAATGGAAATGACTCTCAAAAACAAACTCATCACTGACATGTTGAACTCGTCTTAGCCTTGTAATCTGCCCTGAAAATTAGTTGTAATAGGTCTTTTGGTATGTAATGTTGTGTAATAGGTCTTTTGGTATGTAATTGTTGTGTTATAAGTACTTTGTATGAAATGGAATCAGTCTTTGTTAATCAATGTTTTTCACTCTGTGTATACTAACTTCTTAGACATACTCTTTGTCTCGTTCTGTTGTGGCTGACCTTTGTTGTCCTTGTTTGTTTTGCAGCTCGGGTTTCATTCATTCAGCTCAGTTTGTACTCAGCTAAGGTTTCATTGCAGCTCAGGTTTCACTCATTCAATCTCAGGTTTCGTCTTTGATTGTGTCTGTGGAATTGTGAATGTTTATGTGTAGAATGATTTGGTGTCTGCAAGAAAACTTGTGAATGCTATGTGTTTGTTCTGTGAATCCTTTATCAATGCTATGTGACTTGTGAATGCTTTGGTGACTGATATACTGATTTCATTACACAGGCTTCATCTTTGAACTCCTCATACTGTTACATACTACATAATGATTCTTCTATGTTTACTTGGTTTGGGAATCTAGCAACCCCAACTGACCAAGAACTCGTTGAAAGGCAGCTCGATCTTATTAAGGTCAGATTATATGTTTTTAAGTGTAGCTGAAACATCTTCTATTAGACTCGATTTTTAAGTGTAGCTGAAGCAGCATCTATTATATGTTTTTAAGTGTAGCTGAAACATCATCTATTAGACTTGGTTTTTAAGTGTAGCTGAAGTAGCATCTATTATATGTTTTTGTTCAGCCAAACCTACAGACTAGAGCACAAAAGGAAGGTTCAGAATCAGGTAGAGGATTTGGAATCAGGTTTTTGACCATTTACATTTTAAGAACTCCACCATTGGAACCCAATTAGGTAGAAGAGTTCTTAAATTTGTCATTAATATTTTTTATTATTATAATAATGTTAAGAACCCCATATGGGGTTCTAATGGTTGGACCTGCTCTTAGTAACTTTGTTTAGAAGGTTTTTCAGATACAATCATACAAATACAAAGATCTCATGATTTTTAAGTAGAACTTTATATGATTTTACAATTATATTATACCTTCTTTTATACGAAAGTTTTGGATATAGGTTTATACACCCTACAAAAAAAATAAGTGGAAATCGACAATAATTCCAACGACAAAATACTTGTTGGAAATAAATGGGCAACTTTCCAATAAAAAATAACGGAATTGTATATCCATCGAACATTGTTGGTAGCTACAACCCATCGGTTACCACATGTTATAAACCCGAAAAAATAGACAAGTACTATTTTTTAATTACATATACGATAATTATAAAATATTTTCCGTCGGTTTTCGTCGGGTATATAACTTACTGTAACTGATGGAAATTATTTTATAAATTTCAAATATGTAATTAAAATTCATAATAATAAAAAATAGCATATGTTGGTTATAAAGCGACGGGTACGAAAAACGTTAAAACGTGTATTGCATGAGACGTCACTGTGTGTAACCAAAAATTAGGTGGCCATGGGAAGCCATCAGTTTCAATCAAAATTTCCTCTATATAGCTTTTCGAGTTTCATTTCTCTCCCTCATACTCTTCTTTGTTCATATAAAAATTTTAAATGTCAAACTTGAATTTTCGCTCTTGGATGGACGGTGCACATATCGATGAAGCAACATGAGAATTAACGAAATAGTATACTGTCGGGTTGAAAAGTTTCATGGAATTCACGGCATATCAGAGTTTACCGCTCGAAAATGGTAAGATGTATTGTCCGTGTGTAAAATGTCAGAATATAAAATATATCCCTATTAAAAATGTATGTATTCATATTTATAGTAGATGTTTTTTCGAATTACAAAATATGGTATTTCATAGAGAAGATGGTTCGAATTTCAACTTCAAAAGTTATAGCAGAGTTAGTAATGCTGGTATAAGTGAGGGATTAGACAACATGGTAGATGAGGAAGTAGATGGTAATCTTGCTAGTAGCGGTATATGTGGTTATGGTGTTGATACTACAGTTTCGGTAGAAAACAATGATGATTTCACTGAGGCTAGAAATAAGGGTGAATAAACAAATGTTGATGCACAAAAACTTTTTAGTATGTTAGATGCAGCGAAGAAGTCGTTGTATAGTGGTTGTAGTAATGTAGTGTCACCATTATCGATCGTAGCTGAACTGATGAATATAAAAACAGATTATAATTTACCGGAGAGCTGTGTCGACGCATTTGCTGGTCACATCAGGAAGCTTATACTATAGATAACACATACGCGATATCGTACAACGAAAAATAGAACTTAGTTTTCGTGCTTGGATTACCATATCAAATGATAGATGTTTGCGAAGACAGAGGCATGATCTTCTGGAGAGAGGATGTGAACAAGATCCATTATCATTTTTGTCGTAAAACTCGATTCCATGATACAGGTGGGAGGACTCGGGTCCTATACAAGAGGATGTGGTATTTCCCATTAGCACATAGGCTTACGAGGTTATATAGTCAAAGTGCACAACGGGGGCAATGAGATGGTATGCAAAACATAATTTAAATGGTGAGATTACCCGCCCTTGAGTTGCAAAAGCATTAGAATATTTTCAATCAGTATATCCCGACTTTTTCCAGGAAACAAAGAATGTATATCTTGGGCTTTCTAGAGATGAGTTGAATCCGTTTGGGAAACATGGGAGACCGTACTTATTTTGGGCGGTAATAGTAACGCCGTATAATTTGCCACCAGCATTGTGTATGAATGCAGAGATCTTATTTTTAATAATTCTAACACTTAGGCAAGATCATCCACGTAGATCGCTAGATTTATTTTTACAACCATTTATTTAAAAATTAAATCAACAATGGGGGAGTTGTACCATAGTGTATGACGTTTCTATTACTCAAAATTTCCAGATGAAAGCAGTTTTGAAGTACCAGAGTTTGGTGAAGACTCAGAAGATAGTTTGAACACATAATCAAATGAGTATGAAAGTGATTCAGAGTAGCATGTTCGTAATTTAAGATTTCTATAATAAGAATGTATGTTTCGACGATCACTGAGCACGATTCTGATGCCACACCGAGTCTGCATCAGAGCCGACCTCGTGTGTCGGAGACACAACCACAACCATCGCTCCAACAACCACCTCTGTATTCAACGATTGAGGAGATATTGACGAGTATGTGTCATGACCATCTTAAGGTTCTCGATCCTCGTTTAGGAACTGGAAACATATGGTATTTAGTATACTTAACTTATTTTATTAAAGTTATTTATAAATAATAATAACTAAACATTCTCAATTTTAGTTTTTGGATCGAGGGCTAGATAGTCACGTTAGTGAAGCTTATAATACAACAGCAACTCTCTTTAGTGCATCCAATCTTCAGCAAGTTTCCAATAGACTTGAAAGAACAGTGGTTCAAATCTTTCGTTATAAACAACCATTTTCTTATGATAAGTACACTTTTTTAATTATTAATTAATTATACTAATTTTCTTACAATTGACAGCAACATTTTAACTGGGTTGTCCCTCACACACTTCAAGTTTGAAAGAAGTTCAAAGAGCAGTGCAGTCTTTCCTACTATAACCACGTATATTGGTGGAAGATGGTGTGGGAGAAAGATCCAAAGATGAGACCCTATGATTGCCCAGCGGATCAATTCCCAGGGTTTGTTGAATATTAGAGCCAGCCGAGCACGAAGAAGGTTTCTGAGCGAAATAAGAAGAATTACTGAGGTGGTAAGGACATTAGTTCTAGACCGAACAATATTTTGTATTCAAACATATTTATTAAAAGCAAAAAATATTTAATATATAAAATATATTTTCAAAATAATTAGATATATTTTTAAATTAAATTAATATATATATATATATATAGACGAACTCCAACGCCGTGTAATCGACGATCACCAACTTATTAAAACTAACGAAAATCAACGGATTTTAACTGACGGTAATCGACGGACATAATTCAACAGTCCTTGACGGCACAACTCATCCTGACGGACCTTAAACGAAGGTAGTTGATGGATATAGCCAATGCCATCGACAGTGTAGTTCTGACACTGCTAAAAGTTTCATCAATTTTTTTTTGTTAATGTTTGTCAGTTGTGTTTGATGGCTTCCAACAAAGATTAGATTTCCGATGATGTTTTTATAACTTTTTTCGTCGGTTTTCGTTAAAAATACAGTAAATTCAAAGGTTTTTAACAAAATCTATCGTAGGAATTATATGTATGTTTCCTATAATAACATTTACCGATAAAAAAAATCTAACCAAAAAAACAAAACATTCATGCAAAATAAAAAGATAATATAAATGTAAATGATTCACACTCCTATTTTTTCTCTTTTTAGGTGGATCATATTTTTTAGGAACATAATTTAGTGGATTACAGGATGTATCTATTGCATCCGATCCAACAACATATTACTATTTTGTTCATATAGATAATGTACATACGAAGAAAATGACAAACAAATTTGCAAGCTATAGAAACTATTGAATCTTCTTTTAGTAAAACAAAGTAATACTCTTAACTCATAGAGTATGAAACTCAGTTTATATACAATTGGCACTGAGCATAATATTAAAGTAAAAACTAAACTCTAGTTAGTACAATAATAGTCTCCCTCAAGATGGGAGAAAGATATTTCGAAGACCCATCTTGCCAACCAATCTCTTAAAGTGAGCAGGGTATAAAAGTTTGGTAAAAGGATTAGCAAGTTGCAGTTCAGATTTCACATGGAGAAGCTTGAAATGACTTGCAACTAGACGCTCACGTACACTGTGACAATTGGACTCAATGTGCTTCACCCTCTCGTAAAACACATGGTTATTGACTATATGAATGGCCGCTGTGTTGTCACAGAAGAGCATAGTAGGTTGTCGCAGAGAGTTATCGAGGAAGACACAATACCTTGAAGTGGAGCGATGTCTGTCAAGACAAGACGCCCAATCAACATCAGCAAAAGCTTGTAACTGCAGAGTAGATTTAGCAGAATAGAACAAAACTTGGCCAATTGTGCCTTTTATATAATGCAAAACTTTGAGAACAACCTGGTAATGTGCTTTGCGTGGTGCAACAGAAAACTGACTAAATTTGTTAACTGCAAAGGTGATGTAAAGATGAGTGATATGCAGATACATAAGCCTCCCTATTAAGCATCTATATGTTGCAGCATCCACCAAATCAACTCCAGTATCAGCAGAAAGCTTGATGCTAGGATTTATAGGAACACTTGTCGGCTTGCAGCCAAGTGAACATGTGTCATCGAGAAGATCCAATGCATACTTGTGTTGACAGACATGAATACCCTCATCGGATCTGGCAATCTCCAGGCCTAAAAAATATTTCAGGGATCCAAGATCACGGAGCTTGAAATGAGACTGCAACTGGAGTTTTAAAGCAGCCACAACAACATCATTGTTACTGGCAGTGATTATGTCGTCGACATAGACGAGACCACAAAGAAAAGAACCATCAAATATCTTCAAGAAACATGTGTGATCAGACTGAGATTTGACAAAACCGAGACCAAGCAGATTCAAAGAAAATTTTAGAAACCATTGTCGACTAGCTTGCTTAAGCCCATAAAGGGACTTATTGATCTCGCAGACAACTTTAGGTTGCAAATTGTCCCCTTTTCTGGCAGCATATCCTTAGGTAGAGACATATAAATCTCTTCATCAAGATCCCCATTGAAAAAGGCATTAGAGATGTCTAACTGAGTTTGAGACCAACCATATATAGCTGCAAGAATGAGAAGCAATTTGACTGAAGTAAGCTTAGCAACCGGCGAGAATGTGTCAGTATAATCAATCCCCTCTACTTGAGTATACCCTTTAGCAATTAACCGAGCCTTATAGCATTCAACACTACCATCTGAGTTGTACTTGATCCTATACACCCATTTACAGCCAATACAAGACTTATCTGAAGGCAGTGTACATATGTCCCATGTATCACTCTCTTCATGAGAAGTAAATTGAACACCCATAGCATCACACCAAACCTGAAAGTTATGAGCATCTGCATAGGTTGAGGGTTCTTTCATTTGGTCTAGTGAAGTCAAGAATGAAAGATAAGGAGAAGAAACCTTATCATGAGAAATGAACTTGGCTATTTCATGTGGGTTTGAAGACATTAGTGAATTACAGTAATAATCTTAAAGATAAGTAGGAGTTTTAGTTTTCCTATGTGACAATGGAACAAAAGGTACAATGTCAGTATTCACTAGTTCAACAGAACATTGAGACCTAGAAGAAGATAAAGAACCAGAAGGTGCTTTATCGGAAATATGATTTGCATAGGAAACTTATCAGTTAGATCAGGAAAGAAAGTGTGTGTAAACTTATCAAGATCAGAAACTGAAAAGGGAAAAAGCTCATCATGAAAGACAACATGTCTTGATATAAAAATATCATGTGTTTCTAGATCAAGAAGACAAAAACCTTTGAATTTAACTGGATAGCCTAGAAACACACAAGCTCTAAAATGAGGTGAAAATCTATGTCTGTTTTTAGAAGAAGTTGATTCATAAGCAAGACAACCGAAGGCTTTTAACTGAGAATAATCTGGTATTTTCTTAGTTAAAGCTTCAAAAGGAGATTTGTTTTCAAGAATAGGAGCCGAAAGCCTATTAATAAGATGAACATCACATAAAATGCAATCCCCCATTAAGAAAGTGGTATGTGAGATTGAAAAAGCAAAGAACGAACCACATTTAAAATGTGATGTTTTTGTTCTACCATAGAATTTTGTCGTGGTGTTTCAGGACAAGAATGAAAAGAAGTAATGCCTTTGTCTTTGTAAAATTTTGTGAAATTCAACTCATGAGCATTATCGGATCTAACACTCTTAACTATAGTGTCAAACTGGTTCTCAATTCTGTTAATTAACCTTGGGAAGACTTCTAAAACATCTGAATTATTTATAAGAAAATAAACCCAAGTGGCTCTAGAATGGTCATCGACAATGGTTGAGAAAAATATATTCCCATCATGAGTAAGTACAGAAAATGGCCCCCAAGTATCTATATGAAGCAGATCAAAAGGTTTTGAGCTGAGATTATTATAAGACACAAAAGGAAGGTGTTTCTGTTTTGATAAGTGACAAACTTACAATGAAAATTGGAAAGATTTGAATGTTTAGGAAAAGATAACATACTTGACAAAGATTGAAGCCCCGAAACGGAAGGATGACCCATTCTTCTATGCCAGAGATCATGAGTTGACACAGAGGCTATAACAGCAGAAGAAGACTTATTGTCTAGATGAGACATCCAAAATGTAAAGATTTGACATCATTCTGCCAATTCCAATCGTTAATACCCGTATACGACCTTTAATAACACAAGAATCCTCATCAAAAATAACTTGAAATCCCATTCCCTTAGTTAGGCAACTAACACTTATGAGGTTGAATTTGAATTGAGGAATATAAAGAACATTTTTAAGGAGTAGAGACTTCCCTATAGAGACAGAACCTATTCCGACAATGTTAATAAGAATACCATTTGGGAGGAAACTGTTGTGTTATGAAAAGGATGAAAAATAGAGAAAGAATCTCTAGAATGGCAAATATAATTAGGTGCCCCTGAATCTATCACCCAAGAATCAATAGCTTAAATATTGCTACTGATTGAACAGACATAACGCTTATCAATTTCGAAAAAAAGAACAAGAGATAGAAGGATGAAACTTACCGGAAATTAGGCAGATGGAAGTGGAAGAAGAAGGTTGTGAAAGAGCAGAAACATCATGAACCTCAGGTTTGGTGCTAGCTACTGATGTATGAAGTTTCTTGCTTAGAAAAGCAACTGACTATTGAATTTGTTCTGATGATAATTCTTCATCTTGTGAATTCATCTCTGCAGATTCATCAACAACAACATTATCAAGCATAAGAGGATTAACTGGTTTCACACCTTTCTGTTTTGATTTATAAGAAGCTGGATAACTATGTTTCTTATAACATATGTCTTCAACATGTCCCACGTTGCCACAATAAGTACAAACATGTATACTCTTTTTCTCAGGAACAACAGGGTTAGAAGTAGAGTCTGTCTGTTGAACATGAAAGGCTGAAGTGTTGGAATCATTAGAAACCATTAGACGAGCTCACAATTGACTATATTCTTGATCCAACATATTAAACACCTCTGACAAGCTTTGTAGATGTTTCTTCATGAGAATCTGACTCCTGGCAACTCGATAATTCTTCCCACAACTAAGAGACCTTCCATATTGTGTATAGGAGTTTGGAAACTCGATAATTCTTCCCATAGGGACTGCATATGTGTATGATAAGAAGACATATCTAAACCTCCTTGACGAAATGAATGTATTTGTTGTCTAAGCTTATAGAGCCGAGGTAAATTGGATTTATGAAATCTGGTGTGAAAATCCTTCCAAATATTTGATGCATTCTTGAAATACAGGATACTTGTATAGATCTTCTTATGCACACAATTCAAAATCCATGATTTAACCATGTTATTACACCTAATACAGATCTTAAGCAATGGATCAAAATCCGCAGGTTTTGGAATAGAACCATCTAGGAATCCCATTTTATTCTTAGCCTCAATACTAGTGGTAATCGCAATCATCCATGTACTATAGTTTCCACCATCTAAAGGTTCTGCAGTCAAAACTAAACAAGAATGATCAACACCTCGTAGATAATACAAACTATGGATATTGTCAGGAGAATCGGAGTTTCAGAAGAAATTGTCTGATGAAATCGATTGTTGATAATCAACACAATTCGACGAACCAGAACCTCTAGGAGGTGATACGGAACCAGAAGACTTACCGCGAGATTTCAGAGAAAGATATTATGATACATCATGCGATGAGCTTCGTTGAGCTGTTTTACCGCGTCTTCCCATTGAAATCAGCTCAGATGAAGAATCTGTGATGCACATGAAATCGCGATGAAGATGAAGTGCTCAGAATGAAGAGGAACGCGAGGAATGAAGTTCTGCGGCGAAGATACAAACTCCGACAAAAAAAAATTGTAACAAAAAACGAGAGAAAAAATAGTTAGAGAATTTGCTTTGATACTGAAATTCTCTTAATCGATAATGAGTATGAAACTCAGTTTATATACAATTGGTACTAAGCATAATATCAGAATAAAGACTAATCTAGTTAGTACAATAATATCTTCCAAGCCAATAAAGCAGATTACACAATAAACGAAAACAATAAAAATGAACTCAGATTAATTATAAATACTAGTATAGTACTTTATATTATCAGTCACAGTCATAAAATATCATAAACCACATATGATATATACAAATAAATAACTTATGAAATTCCAATATAAATATTTAGTAAATAGTCGCGTACAGGTGGCTATAATTGGCTGAGATGCCGTCATGTCTACGGTTCATGGTCCATTTCGAAAGCTGCTTTATAACAACCCTAAAAATGAGACATTTTTTTTTCATTTTTAAAATATTAATTATAAAAATTTAATTAGTCTGCTGGATTTTAAGCCTTTATATCTCTCTAAGTGGAAATCGCTTTTAATAAATTATTTTAAATTGAATCCATGTTTTCATCTTTTTAAATATATATCTGGATGCAATCATTAATCTAATCTCAGGTGTTGGTAGTCCTCATTATTAACAACAAATGAAAGTTTCATCACTGATCATGATAAACGTCCCGAATTGTGTTTAATACTATGCTTTTTTCTTAATAAAAAAGTTTATCTATATAAATATATAGCCATATCGATTCAATAAGATAATAAATAAATATTTTTGGACAATAAAAAAAGATGTGTCATTTTCGCCAATAATTAGTTATATAGTCAAAAACTGCATGTCGTTTTACACGAGCTATCGTTATCGATTCAGTTTTGTGGCTACTAGCTAGGAGAATTACTATAACTCCAAAAAGGAAATTCATTAGGTGTAAAATTTAATTTCATTGTAGGATATAAAAAGAAACCCATAAAATATTAGTCTATTACATTTGTAATTTCATGTAAAACATAATTTGCTAAGAGGAAGATGTTTCTATTTATTTGTCTCCGATTTAGTTAGATATGAGATAGTTGATTCAAATTTTATCGTGTTCCATATAACGAAACTAGATTATGAATTAAATTTTATTGTCGATCCAATTGTTACTAATTGACAAAAAAATTGAAAACAATATTATTCAAAAATATGTAAATATGGATATTTAACCATTTGGGAAACCGTTGTTTATATGTTTTCTCTCCTATACATGAAGGTTATTTGATACTAACAAAAAGGTCTTTTAGTAAGAGGTTGTGGTTTGTAGTATAGATTCCATTTTGACGGTATAAATATAAATTAAATTGTGAGGCTACGAGGTTCATTTGTGAAGTAACACGTATAAGAAACTTCCAACAAGAGCAAAGTGAATGTTAATCAAGAGCTGCCACGTAAACGAAGAGGTCATTTGCTTTTAATTTAGTTGGATCGCCTTAGTGGCTACGGCAACGGTCTAAATTTGCTATCAACTTTTAAGACATGACTTAACTAATATACCCTCTTAATTTTTATAAAGTTTTGGACGACATATACACTTAGGGACAATCTAATCATACTTAATGTTTCATTTAACTTGATTTAGACATGATGTTCCTAACAGAATAATGTCTCAATTTAGGTTTTTTCCCGTATATTATTCTTTATTTCCCTGAATAATGGATTTTCTATTTTTCTACGTATTACAAATTTCTTACAAGATAACTAATTAGTTTTGATTAATGTAATTTACCTTCTAACGATTCTTAGAGAATTAATTATGTGGAAACTGATGTTAATACAATTATTGGAAACAATATATATTATATTAATTACAAATGAACGTAACTTGATTTTAAAAGTAAGTTTTAATTGTATTTAATTCATGTAGAAACTATATTTTAATAATAAACGTGAATGCTAAGTAAAACATCAATTTCATGTGATATTTTTAGCTTTTCATTATTCAACTTTAGATAATAATATAGCTTACTACATTTTTGATATATGTACGTGTAAAAGTATACAACGCATGCACAACACACAATATATAATTCCATATATATGCAAACTTTACATGCATATACAGTTCTGAAAATGGTAAAAGTATGTCTTTCTGTAGTAAACACTAGTTCAAGAATGACATTTAGTTTACTTACTCCGTACTCTATGATTATTGTCAATTTACATTCTTTTTATATCATTCCCCGTATCGTTCCTATTAAAAAAAAAATATTTGTCTAAAATCACAAAATAAATAAATTTTTGAAACTCTCTAATATGTAAAAATCTATTTTATATCTCTATAACTCTAGACATGCCACTAATCACCCACATTATTATCACACGGTCTATTAACAATAGCAACCACCATAAGCATTGGCAGTGGTCCGATTATCTGTCGGACGGCTCGATTATCTGATTCCAATGACAATGGTCCGCATAAATATTGTTTGGACCGGACTTCGTTTAAAATCTGATTCCGCAAACAAGTAAGTAATTCAAAATTATTCTTAAATTTTACATAAATTATATAACATTTTATTCATATAATATATGTTTTATAATATTTTCAGCAAGAGAAATCAGGGATACTCAAACTGATATTCTCAACATATTCTACCTGACCAAAAAGAATAAGGATTGGGGTTCTTGTGGACAAAAAATCAGAAAAACTCTACAACGATGTTACTGCAAAGTTTCAAGAACTGACTTAGGATTGCAGTGATGAGACCTCTGCTTCCGGTGGATTATCCATTGCTCAGAAGAACCAAATATATGTCGAGGTAAGGTTGTTTTAAATTCATTCTTTTATTTTTATTTTATATTAATTTATCTAATGTTTAAATATATTATTTTTTAGATTGCTCCCCGTAAAAAGGGAAACTGTTTGGAACAGGTTCACTAGGATCGAGGATTGAGCAGTGTATATCATCGAAGGATTCTCTCAATCCTCTGGAGCTTCTAATGATACGAGGTAGCTCGTAGATCATCAGACGCAAGACTTAGATCGGACGAACAGTGAGCTAGCCAAGGCAAAGAAGATGATATGGACATATGATCGATTGTGGTCTATCATGGCAAAGAAACACCCAGAGTTAGCTGATGTGTTTGCGGAGATAAACACTGAAGATGCAGCTTTCGGTTAGGTCAAATTGGACCAGTCTCACGATTTTTAGACTTTTAAATATTTTGTAAAACATTTTTAATTTTTTTAATATTTTATTTTAATTATATTTTATTTTAATTATTTTTCATTTTTTTTTTAAATTGCTTTTAATAATTTGTAACTATTTATTATTTTTTTGAAAAAACGTCGCAAACAAGAGTTCGCAAAAATGTCGCAAAACAGAAATGTTGTTGGGACATCGCAAAACCAAGCCTCGCATAAGACGGAGTCGCAGTAACTTCGTGGATGTCTTAGACGACTCACTACGACTGAATCGCAAAGCTGTTGCAGGAATATACGTCGCAGAGGCATTGTACCGTCTCGCAACAGCATCTCATAGCATGACGTCGCAAGGTACGATGTCACAGTGGTTTTGCAACAACTGTTTTGCTTTTGCGGTGCATTTATTAGCATTGGCTTTACAACATTTTTCTACGTTGCACTTTGCGATATTTCTACGATGTTTTTCTATTTGCAATTAACGAATAACGATATTTTAGTCGACGTTGCAAGACTATTTCAATTTACTATTTGTGACGGGATGTTTTTTTCCATCGCATTATTCTATTTTTTATAGTGACAATTCGGTTGCTTACTCTTGAGTTAAAGCTTCTTTTACTCTTCCTTTACATCTTAAAACGGTAAGATATGTATGTGTTATGATTTGTAGACAACTTAGTCTTAAATTCAATAATATAATATAATATAAGAAATAAAGCAAATGGATCATTACAAAAAAACAGTTCTTCTTTCTTTTTTCCACTTCTTTATTGGCGACTATTCCAACCTCTTAATAAGAAAGAAAAATCTTTTTCTCTAAAGTTGTGGTTTTAGGTTACTTCTTTTTCTTTCTATTTCATTAGTTCATAAAATATCCTTTTTCTTATATATTATTTAATTTTCCTTATCCTTTAAATACCCTCTTCTTCCTCCTTCCAATGACAATCCAAACCTTACAAGAGTGAGACAAGCACAATGAAATATTCTCTTCAAAGAAAAATGGTAAAAGATATGGAATCTTCTGAAGCAAAGAAAAGCTTATACATGGAAATGGAACAAAAGGCTCAAGTCGCAGCCAAAAGGCTTTGGAAAATCGTCCGAATCGTTTTCTGCATTTTAAAAACCGGTACGATCAAAAACAAGCTCATGCTTGACTTAAACGTAATGCTAAAGAGAGGTAACAAAGCCATCACTGATCTCCGTCGTCGCGGTTGTAACGGTGCAAACGTTAGCTCCTCCACACGAGTCCGTGACTACGAATTCAGCTGCAGTTATACTTCAGCAAACAACCCTTTTGCGTTTATGTGCAAACGCAAACGCCGAGTTCACGGTGGTTGTTATGATAATGAAGAAGATCCAGTGGCTACGGCGGTTAAGAAGGTTTTTGAATTGTTAGGAGAGAATGATAAGAAGATAGTGGTGGCGGAAATGGCTAAAACGTCACCGTTGATTATGTCTCCGGTGGTTAGACAACTTAGGGTTACGGATTCGCCATTTCCTTTGGAAGACGGTGGAGATCACGATCATGTGGTGGATAAAGCGGCGGAGGAGTTTATAAAAAAGTTTTATAAGAATCTTAAGTTGCAAAAGAAGATGGCTAATATGTTGGAGTCACCGTATCATGACGAATGGGTTAGGTGATTTGAGTGTTGTTGTTCATTTGTGGGGGTTAAATTGCAAAAGAAAAAGTTAAGGGATCATTACATGTATAAATGTTGGGTGGGCACTGTGATTTACAAGGTTTCTTAAATATATTTCCATTTTGTGTGTTAAATACTTGAATTTGACTTGTGTTTTAGTTTGATGTAATCATATATGACTATGTATATATTTTCCTTTTTTACCTTAACGAGAAGAATACTATATTTAGACCATTTGAAGATTCTCATCAAGATTCTCACTATTTAAAATAAGTAAAAATCTGTTCTTCTTTGAGAACCTATCAAAACCCCTATATTTTCTTTCTTATGAGACATATGTCCATTAATAAATGATCTATGTTATTTTATAATAGTTTCAATTTCCTATAATTTTAAAACTAACTAAAATCATTTATATATTATTATTTTTTATTTTCTTATAAATAGTAGAATAAAATTATCTATTTAACAAGATCCATTATACTTAAATTTAAAATATATATTTACTTATTAGAAATTTAATTAATATAAAAATATTAAATTATATAAAAAGTTTTGGGATATTTTAAAATCTAAAAGAATATGAAAACATATATAATTATAGTTTTGCCATATATAGAGGTCATCTACGATAAAACAAAATATTAGTGTCATCTCTTTATTTCTAATATCTGAGAAAAAGAGTTAAAAGAGAAAGCAGAGGCGTAGTCGAAACTACTGCACTTAAGCAAAATTTCTTTCTATCTCGTATAAGATCTAAGAAAGTGATACTAAAAGTGTTAACTCTGCAGTTTAAAATCCTTACACAAAGATTACAAGTTTGTTCGTCTCAAGAATAAAATAAAAGATTCGAAGATACAAGACTTCGAGAAGAATAGATCGAGAATAAAACTCTATTGGAGAGGGACTCCAAAGCTCCAGATCCATCACGAGTAATGAACCTCTTATCTCCAAATCTAATCAATCTCTCATTCTCAACCAATCTTCTCTTGCTTTTATAATATGATCTTAATTTTTGAACCAAAAGAATAATGTCGATTTAGGATTTAAATATGGTTGATTCCGGTTATCAATTAATCAACCTATTTTACGAAACATATCCAATTTCTTTATTCATTTAATTAGATTGAATTCAAACATTCCACTTTACTTTTCAATAATTTTTTTATATTATTTCTATATTTAATCTGATTTTGTATATTATCTATGCTTTGTAGTGTTTTAAGTTATATTTTCTATGAGTCTACGAATTGCAATTTTATTTTTAATTGTAAGAGATACTGTATTATCATGATTCTCAATTATATCATTGTTTTAGTAATTGTTATTAAAATTATATAATTGAATCAATAACTAAATAAACTTTTTAGTTCAGAGTAAAATTCCTAAAAAGTATTTAAACCTTAAAATCATATAAAGTTTTATAAAAAATTTAAAATCTTTAAAATGTACTTTAAATAAAAATTAGTGTATTTGTATATTTATAAAATGAGTAAGTGATAAAAAAATTAAACTTTCTAAAATTACTAATATTATATTAGTGAGAGACTTAATGAGTCTTTTACTAATAAAAACCAAAATTAATGTAGAGTTTTCAAATTGAATTATGTCAAAAAATAATAATATTATATTTGTGAGAGACTCAATAAAGTTCTCACCACTTCAATACTCTCAAACTTCTTTAAATTATCTTACTTTTCATCAAAAGAAAAACAGGAGAAGAGATTTTCCAAATTTTCCTCACGTATAGGTTTGAGGGCCACACACAAATATGGACCATAAAAAACCATCCATGTTTATACTTCATAACGTGTGTGTTAATGTATTGCAGACTCGCAATAACTATATCGTAGAAAAAAAAACATAAGAGACGCATCGAGAAAAAGTAATGGGAAACTTCTTGATTAGTCTTTTTCTTGTTGTTTTGGCTTTGGGATATGTTATTGAAGAAGCAAAGTGTGAGGTACCTCGTAATATTATGGCCAATATTGAGAGAATAAAATCGAAAAAAGGTCCTTATTTAGGGATTGTTGCTCCAAACGCTTATGAGCTTAACCCTCTTTTTGAGTCCAAAGCCTTTGTTCCATCTCCTTCTTTTCCCTTCATTGATTACTGTTGAAAGTGTAGTAGCGGTGAGTAGGGTATGTTGTTAAAATGACAAAAAACAAACAAAAAATCCAAAAAAAAGATAGTGAAAAATTAATAACTGAAATTCAAACAATTTCTATGCATCTGGCCTCTTCTTTGAAGTCTTTTAGTTTACATAGAAGCAATGTGTGAGAGA
>JAKUCM010006219.1:0-13534 GCA_023374145.1 Lepidium sativum
GTTCTCTATAGGGGGCTTTATCATTTGTATTGACCGACGCATAGTTCTTTACAGTCTAAGTGTTACGACGCTACGAAAGTGTTGTGTTTTCTTATGGAAGGAAAAAAACCAAAAAAAAAAAGGAACAACAGAAGGACTTCCCGGTAGGTTGCCCATCCTAGTACTACTCTCACCCAAACACTCTTAACTGCAGCATTGTGATGGGATCTTGTGCATCACTGATAGTATGATATCACCTTTTAGTACTTTAGGTGCAATCGCATACATCAGTTTCAACGGTCATCAAGAGTTTCTTTGGTTATGGTCCAAATCCAATGTTCGGCCAGCGGTAGTTTGAAGAACACATCTACAAATACATCAAAACCATGAGTAAAAACAATTTTATGATCTAGAATTACGGTGCAGGTAACAAAAATACCTAAATGAGAAACAAGATCGCAAACATTGAGATCTAAAACTAACGAAAGCGCTAATTTTCTCATGCAATAAAACAAAAAATAAGGCAAGCAACACGAACACTTCCATGGATGTTACCCATTCTAGTACTACTCCCCCGACCAAGCAGTCTTAATTAAAGCATTTGAATGGGTTCTTGTGCATTAGTGCTAGTATGATCGTATTTGTTAGTACACGACATGCAAGCACTGACATCTTTTTCGGCAATCATCAATAGTTTTCTTTTGTTGTGGGCCCACTATATGTTTTGTCCATTGATACTCAAAGAATCCATATTCGAATCCATCGAAAACTACGAATATAAATAGTTTTATGTTCTAGAATTTTGGTGCATATCACAAAAATAGCCAAAAGATGCACTAGATCGCAAAGTTTGAGATTGTAACGTAGCGAATGATACTCTCCTTTGGGACTTTCGGGAATGGTTTTGAAGGACGAGTAGTTCTCTATGTTTTATAATTTACAACGCTATGAAAGTGTTGTAATATCTCATGCAAGAAAAAAAAGAACAAAAGAAGATAATAAAAAACGTGTGAATCTTGAGGACTTCATCGGCGGTCACCATTTCTAGTACAACTCTCACCTAAGCATGCTTAACTATGCAGGTCTGATGGGATATGATGTATTATTTGTGGTATGATGGGACCCGGTCATATGTGAGGTACAAGTGCATACATCCTTTTCCACGATTATAAAGAGTTGTATTTTTTATGGGTCTCAATACAAAGTTTGGTCGGTAGTCGGTCTAGGAACGCATATCTGAATACATAAAAACTACAAGGACAAACAACTTTATATTACTAAATTTTGGTCTCAATCACAAAATAACAAAAAGAGGCACCAAAATTTTGGTACATTGTTACATTTCCAGGACGTGGTTCTCTATAGGGGGCTTTATCATTTGTATTGACCGACGCATAGTTCTTTACAGTCTAAGTGTTACGACGCTACGAAAGTGTTGTGTTTTCTTATGGAAGGAAAAAAACCAAAAAAAAAAAGGAACAACAGAAGGACTTCCCGGTAGGTTGCCCATCCTAGTACTACTCTCACCCAAACACTCTTAACTGCAGCATTGTGATGGGATCTTGTGCATCACTGATAGTATGATATCACCTTTTAGTACTTTAGGTGCAATCGCATACATCAGTTTCAACGGTCATCAAGAGTTTCTTTGGTTATGGTCCAAATCCAATGTTCGGCCAGCGGTAGTTTGAAGAACACATCTACAAATACATCAAAACCATGAGTAAAAACAATTTTATGATCTAGAATTACGGTGCAGGTAACAAAAATACCTAAATGAGAAACAAGATCGCAAACATTGAGATCTAAAACTAACGAAAGCGCTAATTTTCTCATGCAATAAAACAAAAAATAAGGCAAGCAACACGAACACTTCCATGGATGTTACCCATTCTAGTACTACTCCCCCGACCAAGCAGTCTTAATTAAAGCATTTGAATGGGTTCTTGTGCATTAGTGCTAGTATGATCGTATTTGTTAGTACACGACATGCAAGCACTGACATCTTTTTCGGCAATCATCAATAGTTTTCTTTTGTTGTGGGCCCACTATATGTTTTGTCCATTGATAGTCAAAGAATCCATATTCGAATCCATCGAAAACTACGAATATAAATAGTTTTATGTTCTAGAATTTTGGTGCATATCACAAAAATAGCCAAAAGATGCACTAGATCGCAAAGTTTGAGATTGTAACGTAGCGAATGATACTCTCCTTTGGGACTTTCGGGAATGGTTTTGAAGGACGAGTAGTTCTCTACGTTTTATAATTTACAACGCTATGAAAGTGTTGTAATATCTCATGCAAGAAAAAAAAGAACAAAAGAAGATAATAAAAAACGTGTGTGAATCTTGAGGACTTCATCGGCGGTCACCATTTCTAGTACAACTCTCACCTAAGCATGCTTAACTATGCAGGTCTGATGGGATATGATGTATTATTTGTGGTATGATGGGACCCGGTCATATGTGAGGTACAAGTGCATACATCCTTTTCCACGATTATAAAGAGTTGTATTTTTTATGGGTCTCAATACAAAGTTTGGTCGGTAGTCGGTCTAGGAACGCATATCTGAATACATAAAAACTACAAGGACAAACAACTTTATATTACTAAATTTTGGTCTCAATCACAAAATAACAAAAAGAGGCACCAAAATTTTGGTACATTGTTACATTTCCAGGACGTGGTTCTCTATAGGGGGCTTTATCATTTGTATTGACCGACGCATAGTTCTTTACAGTCTAAGTGTTACGACGCTACGAAAGTGTTGTGTTTTCTTATGGAAGGAAAAAAACCAAAAAAAAAAAAGGAACAACAGAAGGACTTCCCGGTAGGTTGCCCATCCTAGTACTACTCTCACCCAAACACTCTTAACTGCAGCATTGTGATGGGATCTTGTGCATCACTGATAGTATGATATCACCTTTTAGTACTTTAGGTGCAATCGCATACATCAGTTTCAACGGTCATCAAGAGTTTCTTTGGTTATGGTCCAAATCCAATGTTCGGCCAGCGGTAGTTTGAAGAACACATCTACAAATACATCAAAACCATGAGTAAAAACAATTTTATGATCTAGAATTACGGTGCAGGTAACAAAAATACCTAAATGAGAAACAAGATCGCAAACATTGAGATCTAAAACTAACGAAAGCGCTAATTTTCTCATGCAATAAAACAAAAAATAAGGCAAGCAACACGAACACTTCCATGGATGTTACCCATTCTAGTACTACTCCCCCGACCAAGCAGTCTTAATTAAAGCATTTGAATGGGTTCTTGTGCATTAGTGCTAGTATGATCTTATTTGTTAGTACACGACATGCAAGCGCTGGCATCTTTTTCGGCAATCATCAATAGTTTTCTTTTGTTGTGGGCCCACTATATGTTTTGTCCATTGGTAGTCAAAGAATCCATATCCGAATACATAGAAAACTACGAGTATAAATAGTTTTATGTTCTAGAATTTTGGTGCATATCACAAAAATAGCCAAGAGACGCACTAGATCGCAAAGTTTGAGATTGTAACGTAGCGAATAATACTCTCCTTTGGTACTTTCGGGAATGGTTTTGAAAGACGAGTAGTTCTCTACGTTCTAAAATTTACAACGCTATGAAAGTGTTGTAATATCTCATGCAAGAAAAAAAAGAACAAAAAAAGAAGATAATAAAAAAGGTGTGAATCCTTAGGACTTCCTCGGAGGTCACCTTTCCTAGTACAACTCTCACATAAGCATGCCTAACTATGCAGGTCTGATGGGATATGATGTATTATTTGTGGTATGATCGGACCCGGTCATAGGTGAGGTACAAGTGCATACATACTTTTCCACGATTATAAAGAGTTGTATTTTTTATGGGTCTCAATACAAAGTTTGGCCGGTAGTCGGTCTAGGAACGCATATCTGAATACATAAAAACTACAATGACAAACAACTTTATATTACAAACTTTTGGTCCCAGTCACAAAATAACAAAAAGAGGCACCAAAATTTTGGTACATTGTTACATTTCCAAGACGTTGGTCTCTCTAGGGGGCTTTATCATTTGTATTGACCGACGCATAGTTCTCTAAAGTCTAAGTGTTTCGACGCTATGAAAGTGTTGTGTTTTCTTATGGAAGGAAAAAAACCAAAAAAAAATGAACAACAGAAGGACTTCCCGTTGGGTTAAAAATCCTAGTACTACTCTCACCCAAGCACTCTTAACTGCAGCATTGTGATGGGATCTTGTGCATCACTGATAGTATGATAGCACCTTTTAGTACTTTAGGTGCAATCGCATACATCAGTTTCAACGGTCATCAAGAGTTTCTTTTGTTATGGTCCAAATCTAATGTTCGGCTAGCGGTAGTTTGAAGAACACATCTACAAATACATCAAAACCATGAGTAAAAACAATTTAATGATCTAGAATTACGGTGCAGGTAACAAAAATACCTAAAAGAGAAACAAGATCGCAAACATTGAGATCTAAAACTAACGAAAGCGCTAATTTTCTCATGCAATAAAACAAAAAATAAGGCAAGCAACACGAACACTTCCATGGATGTTACCCATTCTAGTACTACTCCCCCGACCAAGCAGTCTTAATTAAAGCATTTGAATGGGTTCTTGTGCATTAGTGCTAGTATGATCGTATTTGTTAGTACACGACATGCAAGCACTGACATCTTTTTCGGCAATCATCAATAGTTTTCTTTTGTTGTGGGCCCACTATATGTTTTGTCCATTGATACTCAAAGAATCCATATTCGAATCCATCGAAAACTACGAATATAAATAGTTTTATGTTCTAGAATTTTGGTGCATATCACAAAAATAGCCAAAAGATGCACTAGATCGCAAAGTTTGAGATTGTAACGTAGCGAATGATACTCTCCTTTGGGACTTTCGGGAATGGTTTTGAAGGACGAGTAGTTCTCTATGTTTTATAATTTACAACGCTATGAAAGTGTTGTAATATCTCATGCAAGAAAAAAAAGAACAAAAGAAGATAATAAAAAACGTGTGAATCTTGAGGACTTCATCGGCGGTCACCATTTCTAGTACAACTCTCACCTAAGCATGCTTAACTATGCAGGTCTGATGGGATATGATGTATTATTTGTGGTATGATGGGACCCGGTCATATGTGAGGTACAAGTGCATACATCCTTTTCCACGATTATAAAGAGTTGTATTTTTTATGGGTCTCAATACAAAGTTTGGTCGGTAGTCGGTCTAGGAACGCATATCTGAATACATAAAAACTACAAGGACAAACAACTTTATATTACTAAATTTTGGTCTCAATCACAAAATAACAAAAAGAGGCACCAAAATTTTGGTACATTGTTACATTTCCAGGACGTGGTTCTCTATAGGGGGCTTTATCATTTGTATTGACCGACGCATAGTTCTTTACAGTCTAAGTGTTACGACGCTACGAAAGTGTTGTGTTTTCTTATGGAAGGAAAAAAACCAAAAAAAAAAAGGAACAACAGAAGGACTTCCCGGTAGGTTGCCCATCCTAGTACTACTCTCACCCAAACACTCTTAACTGCAGCATTGTGATGGGATCTTGTGCATCACTGATAGTATGATATCACCTTTTAGTACTTTAGGTGCAATCGCATACATCAGTTTCAACGGTCATCAAGAGTTTCTTTGGTTATGGTCCAAATCCAATGTTCGGCCAGCGGTAGTTTGAAGAACACATCTACAAATACATCAAAACCATGAGTAAAAACAATTTTATGATCTAGAATTACGGTGCAGGTAACAAAAATACCTAAATGAGAAACAAGATCGCAAACATTGAGATCTAAAACTAACGAAAGCGCTAATTTTCTCATGCAATAAAACAAAAAATAAGGCAAGCAACACGAACACTTCCATGGATGTTACCCATTCTAGTACTACTCCCCCGACCAAGCAGTCTTAATTAAAGCATTTGAATGGGTTCTTGTGCATTAGTGCTAGTATGATCGTATTTGTTAGTACACGACATGCAAGCACTGACATCTTTTTCGGCAATCATCAATAGTTTTCTTTTGTTGTGGGCCCACTATATGTTTTGTCCATTGATAGTCAAAGAATCCATATTCGAATCCATCGAAAACTACGAATATAAATAGTTTTATGTTCTAGAATTTTGGTGCATATCACAAAAATAGCCAAAAGATGCACTAGATCGCAAAGTTTGAGATTGTAACGTAGCGAATGATACTCTCCTTTGGGACTTTCGGGAATGGTTTTGAAGGACGAGTAGTTCTCTACGTTTTATAATTTACAACGCTATGAAAGTGTTGTAATATCTCATGCAAGAAAAAAAAGAACAAAAGAAGATAATAAAAAACGTGTGAATCTTGAGGACTTCATCGGCGGTCACCATTTCTAGTACAACTCTCACCTAAGCATGCTTAACTATGCAGGTCTGATGGGATATGATGTATTATTTGTGGTATGATGGGACCCGGTCATATGTGAGGTACAAGTGCATACATCCTTTTCCACGATTATAAAGAGTTGTATTTTTTATGGGTCTCAATACAAAGTTTGGTCGGTAGTCGGTCTAGGAACGCATATCTGAATACATAAAAACTACAAGGACAAACAACTTTATATTACTAAATTTTGGTCTCAATCACAAAATAACAAAAAGAGGCACCAAAATTTTGGTACATTGTTACATTTCCAGGACGTGGTTCTCTATAGGGGGCTTTATCATTTGTATTGACCGACGCATAGTTCTTTACAGTCTAAGTGTTACGACGCTACGAAAGTGTTGTGTTTTCTTATGGAAGGAAAAAAACCAAAAAAAAAAAGGAACAACAGAAGGACTTCCCGGTAGGTTGCCCATCCTAGTACTACTCTCACCCAAACACTCTTAACTGCAGCATTGTGATGGGATCTTGTGCATCACTGATAGTATGATATCACCTTTTAGTACTTTAGGTGCAATCGCATACATCAGTTTCAACGGTCATCAAGAGTTTCTTTGGTTATGGTCCAAATCCAATGTTCGGCCAGCGGTAGTTTGAAGAACACATCTACAAATACATCAAAACCATGAGTAAAAACAATTTTATGATCTAGAATTACGGTGCAGGTAACAAAAATACCTAAATGAGAAACAAGATCGCAAACATTGAGATCTAAAACTAACGAAAGCGCTAATTTTCTCATGCAATAAAACAAAAAATAAGGCAAGCAACACGAACACTTCCATGGATGTTACCCATTCTAGTACTACTCCCCCGACCAAGCAGTCTTAATTAAAGCATTTGAATGGGTTCTTGTGCATTAGTGCTAGTATGATCTTATTTGTTAGTACACGACATGCAAGCGCTGGCATCTTTTTCGGCAATCATCAATAGTTTTCTTTTGTTGTGGGCCCACTATATGTTTTGTCCATTGGTAGTCAAAGAATCCATATCCGAATACATAGAAAACTACGAGTATAAATAGTTTTATGTTCTAGAATTTTGGTGCATATCACAAAAATAGCCAAGAGACGCACTAGATCGCAAAGTTTGAGATTGTAACGTAGCGAATGATACTCTCCTTTGGTACTTTCGGGAATGGTTTTGAAAGACGAGTAGTTCTCTACGTTCTAAAATTTACAACGCTATGAAAGTGTTGTAATATCTCATGCAAGAAAAAAAAGAACAAAAAAAGAAGATAATAAAAAAGGTGTGAATCCTTAGGACTTCCTCGGAGGTCACCTTTCCTAGTACAACTCTCACATAAGCATGCCTAACTATGCAGGTCTGATGGGATATGATGTATTATTTGTGGTATGATCGGACCCGGTCATAGGTGAGGTACAAGTGCATACATACTTTTCCACGATTATAAAGAGTTGTATTTTTTATGGGTCTCAATACAAAGTTTGGCCGGTAGTCGGTCTAGGAACGCATATCTGAATACATAAAAACTACAATGACAAACAACTTTATATTACAAACTTTTGGTCCCAGTCACAAAATAACAAAAAGAGGCACCAAAATTTTGGTACATTGTTACATTTCCAAGACGTTGGTCTCTCTAGGGGGCTTTATCATTTGTATTGACCGACGCATAGTTCTCTAAAGTCTAAGTGTTTCGACGCTATGAAAGTGTTGTGTTTTCTTATGGAAGGAAAAAAACCAAAAAAAAATGAACAACAGAAGGACTTCCCGTTGGGTTAAAAATCCTAGTACTACTCTCACCCAAGCACTCTTAACTGCAGCATTGTGATGGGATCTTGTGCATCACTGATAGTATGATAGCACCTTTTAGTACTTTAGGTGCAATCGCATACATCAGTTTCAACGGTCATCAAGAGTTTCTTTTGTTATGGTCCAAATCTAATGTTCGGCTAGCGGTAGTTTGAAGAACACATCTACAAATACATCAAAACCATGAGTAAAAACAATTTAATGATCTAGAATTACGGTGCAGGTAACAAAAATACCTAAAAGAGAAATAAGATTGCAAACATTAAGATCTAAAACTAACGAAAGCACTAATTTTCTCATGCAATAAAACAAAAAATAAGGCAAGCAACACGAAGACTTCCATGGATGTTACCCAATCTAGTACTACCCCCCCCCCCCCCCCCCCCCCCCCCCGACCAAGCACTCTTAATTATAGCATTTGAATGGGTTCTTGTGCATTAGTGCTAGTATGATCGTATTGGTTAGTACACGACGTGCAAGCACATACATCGTTTTCGGCAACCATTAATAGTTTCTTTTGTTGTGGGTCCCACTATATTTTTTGTCCATTGGTAGTCAAAGAATCCATATCCGAATAAATCTAAAACTACGAGTATAAATAGTTTTATGTTCTAGAATTTTGGTGCATATCACAAAAATAGCCAAAAGATGCACGAGATCGCAAAGTTTGAGATTGTAACGTAGCGAATGATACTCTCCTTTGGGACTTTCGGGAATCGCTAGGACGAGTAGTTCTCTACGTTCTAAAAGTTACAACGCTATGAAAGTGTTGTAATATCTCATGCAAGAAAAAAAAATTAACAAAAAAGAAGATAATAAAAAAGGTGTGAATCATGAGGACTTCCTTGGAGGTCTCCATTCGTAGTACAACTTTCACCTAAGCATGCTTAACGATGCAGATCTGATGGGATATGATGTATTATTTGTGGTATGATCGGACCCGGTCATATGTGAGGTACAAGTGCATATCCTTTTCCACGATTATAAAGATTTCTATTTTTTATGGGTCTCAATAAAAAGTTTGGCCACTAGTCGGTCTAAGAACGCATATCTGAATATATAAATATTACAAGGACAAACAACTTTATATTACAAAATTTTGGTCCCTATCACAAAATAACAAAAAGAGGCACCAAAATTTTGGTACATTGTTACATTTCTAGGACGTGGTTCTCTCTAAGGGGTTTTATAATTTGTATTGATAGACGCATAGTTCTCTGCAGTGTAAGAGTTATGACGCTACAAAATTGTTGTGTTTTCTAATGGAAGGAAAAAAAACAAAAAAAAAAAGGAACAACAGAAGGACTTCCCGTGACGTTAACCATCCTAGTACTACTCTCACCCGATCACTCTTAACTGCAGCATTGTGATGGGATCTTGTGCATCACTGATAGTATGATAGCACATTTTAGTACATTACGTACAATCGCATACATCATTTTCAACGGTCATCAAAAGTTATCTTTTGTTATGGTCCCAATTCAATGTTCGGCCAGAGGTAGTTTGAAGAAGACATCCACAAATACATCGAAACCATGAGTAAAAACAATTTCATGATCTAGAATTACGGTGCAGATAACAAAAATAGCTAAAACAGAAACAAGATCGCAAACAATGAGATCTACAACTAACGAAAACGCTAATTTTCTCATGCAATTAAAACAAATAAAAGGCAAGCAACACGAAGACTACCATGAATGTTACCCATCCGTGTACTACTCCCCCGGCCAAGCACTCTTAATTATAGAATTTGAATGGCTTCTTGTGCATTAGTGCTAGTATGAACGTATATGTTAGTACACGACATGCAAGCGCTGACATCCTTTTCGGCAATCATCAATAGTTTTGTTTTGTTGCGGGCTCCACTATATGTTTTGTCCATTGGTAGTCAAAGAATCCATATCCGAATACATCGAAAACTACGAGTATAAATAGTTTTATGTTCTAGAATTTTGGTGCATATCACAAAAATAGCCAAAAGGTGCACTATATCGCAAATTTTGAATTTGTAACGTAGCGAATGATTCTCTCCTTTGAGACTTTCGGGAATGGTTTTGAAGGACGAGTAGTTCTCTACGTTCTAAAAGTTACAATGCTATGAAAGTGTTGTAATATCTCATGCAAGAAAAAAAAGAACAAAAAAAGAAGATAATAAAAAAGGTGTGAATCTTGAGGACTTCCTCGGAGGTCACCTTTCCTAGTACAACTCTCACATAAGCATGCCTAACTATGCAGGTCTGATGGGATATGATGTATTATTTGTGGTATGATCGGACCCGGTCATAGGTGAGGTACAAGTTCATACATACTTTTCCACGATTATAAGAGTTGTATTTTTTATGGGTCTCAATACAAAGTTTGGCCGGTAGTCGGTCTAGGAACGCATATCTGAATACATAAAAACTACAAGGACAAACAACTTTATATTACAAACTTTTGGTCCCAGTCACAAAATAACAAAAAGAGGCACCAAAATTTTGGTACATTGTTACATTTCCAAGACGTTGGTCTCTCTAGGGGGCTTTATCATTTGTATTGACCGACGCATAGTTCTCTAAAGTCTAAGTGTTTCGACGCTATGAAAGTGTTGTGTTTTCTTATGGAAGGAAAAAAACCAAAAAAAAAGGAACAACAGAAGGACTTCCCGTTGGGTTAAAAATCCTAGTACTACTCTCACCCAAGCACTCTTAACTGCAGCATTGTGATGGGATCTTGTGCATCACTGATAGTATGATAGCACCTTTTAGTACTTTAGGTGCAATCGCATACATCAGTTTCAACGGTCATCAAGAGTTTCTTTTGTTATGGTCCAAATCTAATGTTCGGCTAGCGGTAGTTTGAAGAACACATCTACAAATACATCAAAACCATGAGTAAAAACAATTTAATGATCTAGAATTACGGTGCAGGTAACAAAAATACCTAAAAGAGAAATAAGATTGCAAACATTAAGATCTAAAACTAACGAAAGCACTAATTTTCTCATGCAATAAAACAAAAAATAAGGCAAGCAACACGAACACTTCCATGGATGTTACCCATTCTAGTACTACTCCCCCGACCAAGCAGTCTTAATTAAAGCATTTGAATGGGTTCTTGTGCATTAGTGCTAGTATGATCTTATTTGTTAGTACACGACATGCAAGCGCTGGCATCTTTTTCGGCAATCATCAATAGTTTTCTTTTGTTGTGGGCCCACTATATGTTTTGTCCATTGGTAGTCAAAGAATCCATATCCGAATACATAGAAAACTACGAGTATAAATAGTTTTATGTTCTAGAATTTTGGTGCATATCACAAAAATAGCCAAGAGACGCACTAGATCGCAAAGTTTGAGATTGTAACGTAGCGAATGATACTCTCCTTTGGTACTTTCGGGAATGGTTTTGAAAGACGAGTAGTTCTCTACGTTCTAAAATTTACAACGCTATGAAAGTGTTGTAATATCTCATGCAAGAAAAAAAAGAACAAAAAAAGAAGATAATAAAAAAGGTGTGAATCCTTAGGACTTCCTCGGAGGTCACCTTTCCTAGTACAACTCTCACATAAGCATGCCTAACTATGCAGGTCTGATGGGATATGATGTATTATTTGTGGTATGATCGGACCCGGTCATAGGTGAGGTACAAGTGCATACATACTTTTCCACGATTATAAAGAGTTGTATTTTTTATGGGTCTCAATACAAAGTTTGGCCGGTAGTCGGTCTAGGAACGCATATCTGAATACATAAAAACTACAATGACAAACAACTTTATATTACAAACTTTTGGTCCCAGTCACAAAATAACAAAAAGAGGCACCAAAATTTTGGTACATTGTTACATTTCCAAGACGTTGGTCTCTCTAGGGGGCTTTATCATTTGTATTGACCGACGCATAGTTCTCTAAAGTCTAAGTGTTTCGACGCTATGAAAGTGTTGTGTTTTCTTATGGAAGGAAAAAAACCAAAAAAAAATGAACAACAGAAGGACTTCCCGTTGGGTTAAAAATCCTAGTACTACTCTCACCCAAGCACTCTTAACTGCAGCATTGTGATGGGATCTTGTGCATCACTGATAGTATGATAGCACCTTTTAGTACTTTAGGTGCAATCGCATACATCAGTTTCAACGGTCATCAAGAGTTTCTTTTGTTATGGTCCAAATCTAATGTTCGGCTAGCGGTAGTTTGAAGAACACATCTACAAATACATCAAAACCATGAGTAAAAACAATTTAATGATCTAGAATTACGGTGCAGGTAACAAAAATACCTAAAAGAGAAATAAGATTGCAAACATTAAGATCTAAAACTAACGAAAGCACTAATTTTCTCATGCAATAAAACAAAAAATAAGGCAAGCAACACGAAGACTTCCATGGATGTTACCCAATCTAGTACTACCCCCCCCCCCCCCCCCCCCCCCCCCCCCCCCCCCCCCCCCCCCCGACCAAGCACTCTTAATTATAGCATTTGAATGGGTTCTTGTGCATTAGTGCTAGTATGATCGTATTGGTTAGTACACGACGTGCAAGCACATACATCGTTTTCGGCAACCATTAATAGTTTCTTTTGTTGTGGGTCCCACTATATTTTTTGTCCATTGGTAGTCAAAGAATCCATATCCGAATAAATCTAAAACTACGAGTATAAATAGTTTTATGTTCTAGAATTTTGGTGCATATCACAAAAATAGCCAAAAGATGCACTAGATCGCAAAGTTTGAGATTGTAACGTAGCAAATGATACTCTCCTTTGGGACTTTCGGGAATCGCTAGGACGAGTAGTTCTCTACGTTCTAAAAGTTACAACGCTATGAAAGTGTTGTAATATCTCATGCAAGAAAAAAAAATTAACAAAAAAGAAGATAATAAAAAAGGTGTGAATCATGAGGACTTCCTTGGAGGTCTCCATTCGTAGTACAACTTTCACCTAAGCATGCTTAACGATGCAGATCTGATGGGATATGATGTATTATTTGTGGTATGATCGGACCCGGTCATATGTGAGGTACAAGTGCATATCCTTTTCCACGATTATAAAGATTTCTATTTTTTATGGGTCTCAATAAAAAGTTTGGCCACTAGTCGGTCTAAGAACGCATATCTGAATATATAAATATTACAAGGACAAACAACTTTATATTACAAAATTTTGGTCCCTATCACAAAATAACAAAAAGAGGCACCAAAATTTTGGTACATTGTTACATTTCTAGGACGTGGTTCTCTCTAAGGGGTTTTATAATTTGTATTGATAGACGCATAGTTCTCTGCAGTGTAAGAGTTATGACGCTACAAAATTGTTGTGTTTTCTAATGGAAGGAAAAAAAAACAAAAAAAAAAAGGAACAACTCTCTCTCTCTC
>JAKUCM010006220.1:0-20412 GCA_023374145.1 Lepidium sativum
GGGACAAAAATACTAAATTTTTCCATACCAAGACCAAGCAACGTAGAGCACGTAACATGATTATTGGACTCCAATCGAGGGATGGAAGTTAGGTTACAAAGGAGGAAGAGATACTCCTCCAGCTACAACATATTTTTCAACATTATTTACAAGTAATGGGGATCCCCCGATGATTCTGGATGAATTGGACACTAAGATTACATATAGGGATAATCAATTGTTGATGCAGCAGACCATAGTAGAGGAGATTAGAAAGGCTCTGTTTTAAATGCATCCAGGTAAAGCCTCAGGGACAGATGGAATGACATCCTTATTTTTCCAAGAATCTCGGGATATTGTTAAGGATGATCTGGTTAAATTGGTTAATAATTTCCTAGTTCAAGGTACATTTAACAGGAGTTTAAATAGAACAAATATTTGTCTCATTCTTAAAATCTCACGACCAACACAGATGTCGGAGTTTAGGCCGATTAGCCTATGTAACGTTGCATATAAGATAATATCCAAGGTTATGTGTTTGAGACTGAAAAGAGTTTTACCAAAATTGGTTTCGGAAACACAATCGGCTTTTGTTCTTGGGCGACTTATATCTGATAATGTTTTAATACCTCATGAGATGTTTTATGCCCTTAGGACGGACATATCAGTCAAAGGAAAATTTCTAGCAATCAAGACGGATATGATTAAACATACGATAAAGTAGAATGGAAGTTTGTCAAATTTTTACTCCGTAAGTTGGGTTTTAGTGATTCGTGGATCGGATGTGTTTTACACTATATTACAAGTGTCGAATACTATATATTGATTAATGGTGTACCAGGGGGTTGTGTTAAACCTAAGTGTGGACTCTGACAGGGTAACCTCTTATCACCTTATCTATTTATTATGTGTATGGAGGTTTTAATTTCCAAACTTTGCTTTGCGGAACAACGCGGACTTATCACGGACATCTCAATTGTGTGGACTAGCCTGACGATTTCTCACCTATTGTTCGCAGATAATAGTATATTCTTTTGTCGAGCGGCAAAAGAAGAAATGGTAAATATTTTAAAGATACTCACTGAATATGAGTGAGGTACCTAGACAAAAGATTAATTTTGCTAAGTCTTCCATCCAGTTTGGATATGGGATACCCGAGATTACAAAGCTGGCGTTGCAGCAAACTCTCAGAATTTATAATGTTGGTGGGGTGGGCTCATATTTGGGATTACCGGAAAATATTGGGGGTGCTAAGACAAAAGTTTTTGCCTTTGTCCGAGAGCGTTTACACGATCAGGTAAATAGCTAGTCATCTAAGTTATTATCGAGAGTGGGGAAGGAGGTTTTAATGAAGTATGTTCTAACTGCGCTACCTACATATATAATGGCGTGTTATCGTCTTCCAAAAAAAGTCATTATCAAACTGAATTCAGCTATTGCCAATTTCTGGTGGTTTAACTCTGAAGCATCGAAGGGTAATCATTGGCAAAAATGGAAAAATTTATGTATTCCAAAGTCCGAATGTGGACTAGGATTCCGTGCTTTGGAGGAGTTTAATTCGGCCTTATTATCAAAGCAACTCTAGCGGTTACTCGATGTACCAGATTCACTATTTACTCGAGTTATGCGAGGGAGATATTATAAGGACTATTGTCCATTATCGGCGAAGATGCATGTCGATCCTTCTTATGGTTGGCGGAGTATATCTTCGGCGAGAGCTTTGGTATGATGGGGCCAAATTTCCAAGCGATATATAATAAAATTTGGAAACTTAAAGCTCCTAATAAGTCAGAATTTGAGTATATTAATCATGTCCTGTTTGAATGTTTGCTTGCTCTCTAAGTGTGGGCACTATCTAGCATACCTTCTACGATAAATGTTTTTCCAGGGGCTTCTATATGATATAATTTTGATTACCTTTTCTGGAGGTTATTGGACAACGAGGATTCGACATGTTTTCCTTGGCTGATTTGGAATATCTGGAAAGCGAGGAACGATCATTGTTTCTCGAATAGAGATGCAGATCCTCGATGTATAATATCTCTAGCGAGGTCGAACTATAACAAATCGGTCGGAGCTCATTTAGTGTCAATGGGTTCCCACGATCGACCACTAGGTCACCCTACTATACGAAGATCCTCTTGGATTTTCCCTTCCACATCTTTATCCTGTTTCACGGGCTTTAAATGCTTTATGAATGATTCCTGGAAGATTTCAGACCTTAAAACGAGCTTAGGCTGGTTCGATTTCCCAGATTCGGTGGAGGGAGTTTGCACGGGTGCTTGGGGTGTCAATCGAAGTTTGTCTGCTTTACACGCTGAGATGGAAGCTGTCCTCTGGGCCATAGAATCTTTGTTGGCGGTCAAAGTTCTCGAGGTAGAACTTTCAATAGATTGCGAGATGGTGCTGGAGATTTTGGACAGTCTTAGAGGTTGGTCGGCGTTCCTCCCGTACCAAGAGGAGTTTTCTCGGTTAAGCTCCAATTTTTTATCGTTTTTAATCTCGGTTATTTCTCGTTTACTCAATTCTAATGTTGATGATCTCGCTAGATATGTAAGAGAGACAACTTTTAATTAATTTTATATGTTTTGGAGCGGGGTTTGCCCAATTTTTATATGATTGCGATTGACAAAAAAAATTCTTCATATCCAAAGAGTCTACATAGTAGAAATATAAGAATTGTAGACAAAATACAAGAAAATAATGAAAGCCAAACAAAAATTCTAATGGGCCATCGAGAGAGAAAAGGCAGGACAAAGGAAAGCTACTTAAAGACCACCTTATCTTCTTTTTTTAATCAACTATTGAAATGATAAAAGTTGATGTATACTCTTAATGCTTTAACTCTAAACTAAATCACCTATTTTAGAAAAAAATAAAAATAAATTATAGTTAGAGATCAACGTTGCATATTATAGTTGATAACATTCCCAGGGTATTTACCGTATCCATTACGATGGTCAACAACTTTAATGAATGATAGTCCTCCATTTTTTCTTGCTTTTGAAATACATGAACCTCTATCTTGTCTCTTTTCTTTTCGCGACCGACGCCATATATTTTCTCATTGTTAAATTCTTTCACGTTTGCTCGCATTGTAAGTGTTCTTTTTTCGTTAAAGAGCATTGCTCATATTGTAAGTTTGGCTATATTATTAACCATATTTGGGTGCTCAGGTAAAGTGAATCACATTAAGGTTAAAAATTCACTTAAATGTTTTTAACCGGAGTTTATTCCGTTAAAAATTTATTATTCCACTTAATATAATTTAAGATTTAGAGTGATTTGAATTTTTAATAAAGTCTTGGGATTTTCTACAACTGACTTTTATTCTAGTGATATATCGTAAATTTACTAAAAGCAAATACATTTGCATATGTAAAAATTGAGTTTTGCTATCTATATTATATAAAAATTTGGCTAATGTAACTGTGAGTCGAGAATAAAATTGACAAAAAAACAAAATTTTGTTTGATTTAGTTATTAACAAACAAAATTTTATTCGGGAAATACAAGCTAAATTAATTTTCTAATTTTATATATCTACTAAAATTTTAATTTTATTAAATTATTGTATATGTAAACCTTTAATAAAACAATAATTCATAACTGAAAGTCCAATGATCTCTTATCGTGTTAATCTTAAGCAATCAAAATGATATTTTTTGTCTCGATAAAATTATTCCAACTAATAAAAAAAGTTAATTGAATGTCTAACTCAGTCTAGAAGAAATATACTAGTGGAGTATTTTTTTTGTATTTCTGTGCAATGGTTAGAAAATTATTTCAAAAATTAGACGCTATGCATTAATTATAGAAAGAATTGCTCGAATAAAGCAAAAGTATTGTGTAATTAGTAGAATAGTTTTTGTCAAAAAAGAAAGAAAGCGTCAAGGTTGTAATTCCGGTTACACCCTTGAAATAAAAAACTGATGTCTTCTTCTATTTTCTTCTTCTTCTCAGGTTAGTTTCACACACGAAAAAAAGAAACCTATAGTGTAAACCATCGTCGTTAACTTCTCTTGATTTGGTTTCTTCCTTGTCTTACTCAATGTGTTCTTCGCTGTATTTCATGCTCGTTGTCTTCTTCTTCATCTTGTTCTTCGTACTCGTCGTCTTCATTGTCGGTAAATTTCTTCTTTTCTTTATCCTCTGCTCCTCTTATGCTTTTTCTTCATTTTCGTAAGGGCATTTGGGTTTAGGGTTGACGTAGACATTGGGTTTCTCGATTTTGCGAGATTTCAATTTTTCAATTTTGCGACATTTGGGTTTTTGTTCTTCACTAACTTATTTTGTGTCTAGTAGATTTCTTCCCCAGTCTTAGCCAATGTGATATAGTTCGTAATTAGTTGTGAGTGTAAGGGTGAAGAAGCGATTTGATACGTGTAGTACAGTTATTATGATGTTGGGTAGAGTTTGGTCGTAGGGGGTATAGTTGGATTATAGTGTGGTAGAGTTAGCTTGTAGTGTAGTCGAGTTAGTCTGACGTGTGATAAAGTTAGATTTAAGAGAGTAGAGTTGGTTTGTAGTGTAATAGAGTTAGGTTGTAGTGTGCGGTATAGTTGGATGCCGTGTGGTAGAGTTAGGCTGTAGTATAGTAGAGTTAGATTATCGTGTAGTAGAGTTAGTTTGTCGTGTGGTAGAGTTAGATTATAGTGTTGTATAGTTGGTATGTAATGTAATAGAGTTACGTTGTAGTGTGCGGTATAGTTGGATTCCGTGTGGTAGAGTTGGTATGTAGTGTAATAGAGTTAGGTTGTAGTGTGCGGTATAGTTGGATGTCGTGTGGTAGAGTTAGGTTGTAGTGTGCGGTATAGTTGGATTCCATGCGGTAGAGTTGGTATGTAGTGTAATAGAGTTAGGTTGTAGTGTGCGGTTGAGTTGGATTCTGTGTGGTAGAGTTAACTTGTAGTGTGGTAGAGTTGGGTTGTTGTGTGATAGAGTTAGGTTGTAAGAATGTATAGTTGCCTTGTAGTGTGGTTGAGTTGGGTTTTATAATGCTTATCGTTTGTTTTCTTTCATCTTTAGATATGGCAGACAAGTACCCGAAGAAATTTCTCACACACGGTGTACAGGTGATGAAGAATCGAAGCATCAACCATTTCTGCAATCTAAAAAACATCAGTAATATGATCAAGGGTATTGGTGAGGATGCATACGTAGACATCAAAGAGAACACTTGCGTAGGCGTTTTTCTGAAACTAGCAGACTCCAACTTCAACTTTACAGGCAGGCATATACAGTACATGTTGATGAATCAACTAGTGACTAAGAAGATGTATGAGATTTGGGTGTTGTTTGGGTCTCGGCCTACAAGGTTTTCTCTACACGAGTTTGCTGAAATAACGCAGCTTAATTGCGGTAACTTCGAGAAGGCTTCTAATGGGGCAGATGAAGCGCACAGAAAACTTTGGGAAGATATTGGCTTAGGGGTTGGTGAAGGACCAAAATGGGTAGAGTTGAAAGAAATATTGGGGAGATGTAGAGGGTGATCTTTCGAGAAGAGGAAGATGGTGGGCTTGCTAGTGGTTTTGAATATAGGAGTTTTTGGTTGCCACACAAATAGTAGGCTCCCTTTTAGTGTTGTGAAGTTGGTTGCAGATTTTGAGATGTTCGAGAGGCATCCATGGGGAAGAGTGGCGTTTCTAGAACTGATAAAATTGATCAAAATGGCGGGATGCAAAACGGGCAGTAATTACACAATACACGGGTTTCTGCACGCACTTCTGATATGGGCTTTTGAGTCCATCCCCATAGTCGCATAAATATTTGGGGAGAAAGGAGCAGGTGACGTCCCCATTCTACGATGGAGACCCATCAAAAAACAAACCATTGACCTCGAGGACTTGGTGAAGTTGGAGCTAGCAAATAATAATGGAATGGTAAATTGCTTTTGTAGTAGAGTTCATTTACTCCACTATACATACATGGTAGAGTTCAACTTCAAGTAATGTGGAGTTGATTTCACGTATAGTAGAGTTCAATAATAAATTGTATTTTCCCGTCTACCAGGTACGTTTTAAGCAGCTGACTACACAGCCTCTGGAGATAATGCCTCTATGGCCAAACGATATTGCAGACCACAAAGTTGATACCATGCTTGGAGATATACTTGCCTCCAGGCTAGATAAATCTGCTTGGGACAAAAGTAATAAGAGGAAGGCGGATGCTTATGTCGAGGAGAGGAAGAGCAAGCGTAGTGCTAGTTCAAAAGTTCAGGTGGAGAAAGTGAAAGAGAAACAACACAATAAAGTAGAGAAAAAACACAATACAGTAGAGAAAAAACACAATAAAGTAGAGAAAAAACACAATAAAGAAGTGAAAAAACATAATAAAGATGTGAAAAAACACAAGAAAGAAGAGAAGAAGAGAATTCAGATTAGGATCGATGATTCCACCACCATGCAGGATGTGATGAGAGTCGTTAAAAAGAAAAAGTGGAAGGCAGAGGAGTCTAGTGTCTTGCTTGACACTCTTAGAGGTCTGACCAGAGCCTTCGAAGGGATGAGACACGATCAGAACGTGTTTGCTGAACGTATATATCGTCTTGAGGATAGTAGGCTCGATACCAGGGCAGAGACCACAATGCTTACTGAGTGCGTGAATAGGCTTGAGCATAACACCTCAGACAATACAGCCATGATTGAAAGGATTCTTAGGCTAGAAGAGAGCAGAGCGCAACCCCCAGTTTATAGCTTGGTAGATGAGGGTAGAGGTCAGACAAGTGCACGACATCAAACTCCTGAAGATATTAATCACGAAGGGAGCCTATATCCTGAAGATGTACGTTGCGAAGATGACGTAGAAGGCGATACAACCCGTACTCCCGACTCCCCAAATAATAAGGAACTTAATTCGGTATATAGGGCTCTATTTTGAATGAGACTTACCTTATTGATTATGTACCAACAAACAACAAACATTACATACATCTTTGTACGAACATACACATAAAACGAACAGTTATATGGTTTAGTCGAGTTATATTTAACTCTACAAAACAAGTATTGTGTTCAAAATAGCTCTTCCAATCCAGTAAAACGAACTCTACCACTATTACCAACTCTACCATATGTGAATCTAACATATTGAGTCGCTCTTCGCAGACACGTCCTTGGAAACAGTCTACCCTTGTGGACTCGAATTCGGGGAAAACACCAAGTGCACGTTCAGGTATTAAACCAACAAATATGGTTGCTCACCTCGACGACACCCAAATGTCCCCAGCCAGCACTAAACATACCATCCCACCGGACCACGTAATCTCGTTAAAAATAAATCTTATTGGTAGAGTTGATAGTTCTGTTAAATAGAGTGGACATTTTCATATTTTTTGTAGAATAAGTGGGTTATCCAGAGTCAGGAGACATCTGACCATTTGAGCCCGTTATCAATTTCAAGTAATGTGGAGTTGATTTCACGTATAGTAGAGTTCAATAATAAATTGCATCTTCCCGTCTACCATGTACTTCTTAACCAGCTGACTACACAGCCTCTGGAGATAATGCCTCTATGGCCAAACGATATTGCAGACCACAAAGTTGACACCATACTTGGAGAGATACTTGCCTTCAGGCTAGATGAATCCGCTTGGGACAAAAGTAATAAGAGGAAGGCGGATGCTTATGTCGAGGAGAGGATGAGCAAGCATAGTGCTAGTTCAAAAGTTCAGGTGGAGAAAGTGAAAGAGAAACAACACAATAAAGTAGAGAAAAAACACAATACAGTAGAGAAAAAACACAATAAAGTAGAGAAAAAACACAATAAAGAAGTGAAAAAACACAATAAAGATGTGAAAAAACACAAGAAAGAAGAGAATAAGAGAATTCAGATTAGGATGGATGACTCCACCACCATGCAGGATGTGGTGAGAGTCGTTAAAAAGAAAAAGCGGAAGGCAGAGGAGTCTAGTGTCTTGCTTGATACTCTTAAAGGTCTGACCAGAGCCTTCGAAGGGATGAGACACAATCAGAACGTGTTTGCTGAACGTATATATCGTCTTGAGGAGAGTAGGCTCGATACCAGGGCAGAGACCACAATGCTTACTGAGCGCGTGAATAGGCTTGAGCATAACACCTCAGACAATACAGCCATGATTGAGAGGATTCTTAGGCTAGAAGAGAGAAGAGCGCAACCCCCAATTTATAGCTTGGCAGATGAGGGTGGAGGCCAGACAAGTGCACGAGATCGAACTCCTGAAGATGTTAATCGCGAAGGAGCCTACATCCTGAAAATGTACGTCGCGAAGATGACGTAGAAGGCGATACAACCCGTACTCCTGACTCCCCTAATAATAACGAACTTAATTCGGTACGTAGGGCTCTATTTTGAATGAGACTTACCTTGATTGATTATGTACCAACAAACAACAAACATTACATACATCTTTGTACGAACATACACATAAAACAAACAATTATATGGTTTGGTCGAGTTATATTTAACTCTACAAAACAAGTATTGTGTTCAAAATAGCTCTTTCAATCCAGTAAAACGAACTCTACCACTATTACCCACTCTACCATATGTGAATCTAAAATATTGAGTTGCTCTTCGCAGACACGTCCTTGGAAACAGTCTACCCTTGTGTACTCGGATTCGGGGAAAACACCAAGTGTAGGTTCAGGTATTAAACCAACAAATATGGTTGCTCACCTCGACGACACCCAAGTGTCCCCAGCCAGCACTAAACATACCATCCCACCGGACCACGTAATCCCTTTAAAAATAAATCTTATTGGTAGAGTTGATAGTTCTGTTAAATAGAGGTTACATTTTCATATTTTTGTAGAATAAATGGGTTATCTAGAGTCAGGAGACATCTGACCCTTTGAGCCCGTTATCAATTTCAAGTAATGTGGAGTTGATTTCACGTATAGTAGAGTTCAATAATAAATTGCATCTTGCCGTCTACCAGGTACGTCTTACGCAGCTGACTACACAGCCTCTGGAGATAATCCCTCTATGGCCAAACGATATTGCTGACCACAAAGTTGACACCATGCTTGGAGAGATACTTGCCTCCAGGCTAGATGAATCCGCTTGGGACAAAAGTAATAAGAGGAAGGCGGATGCTTATGTCGAGGAGAGGAAGAGCAAGCGTAGTGCTAGTTCAAAAGTTCAGGTGGAGAAAGTGAAAGAGAAACAACACAATAAAGTAGAGAAAAAACACAATACAGTAGAGAAAAAACACAATAAAGTAGAGAAAAAACACAATAAAGAAGTGAAAAAACATAATAAAGATGTGAAAAAACACAAGAAAGAAGAGAAGAAGAGAATTCAGATTAGGATCGATGATTCCACCACCATGCAGGATGTGGTGAGAGTCGTTAAAAAGAAAAAGTGGAAGGCAGAGGAGTCTAGTGTCTTGCTTGACACTCTTAGAGGTCTGACCAGAGCCTTCGAAGGGATGAGACACGATCAGAATGTGTTTGCTGAACGTATATATCGTCTTGAGGAGAGTAGACTCGATACTAGGGCAGAGACCATAATGCTTACTGAGCGCGTGAATAGGCTTGGGAGTAACACCTCAGACAATACAGCCATGATTGAGAGGATTCTTAGGCTTGAAGAGAGCAGAGCGCAAGCCCCAGTTTATAGCTTGGCAGATGAGGGTGAAGGTCAGACAAGTGCACGACATCGAACTCCTGAAGATGTTAATCGCGAAGGGAGCCTACATCCTGAAGATGTACGTCGCGAAGATGACGTAGAAGGAGATACAACCCGTACTCCCGACTCCCTTAATAATAAGGAACTTAATTCGGTACGTAGGGCTCTATTTTGAATGAGACTTATCTTGATTGATTATGTACCAACAAACAACAAACATTACATACATCTTTGTACAAACATACACATAAAACGAACAGTTATATGGTTTGGTCGAGTTATATTTAACTCTACAAAACAAGTATTGTGTTCAAAATAGCTCTTCCAATCCAGTAAAACGAACTCTACCACTATTACCAACTCTACCATATGTGAATCTAACATATTGAGTTGCTCTTCGCAGACACGTTCTTGGAAACAGCCTACCCTTGTGGACTCGGATTCGGGGAAAACACCAAGTGCATGTTCAGGTATTAAACCAACAAATGTGGATGCTCACCTCGACGACACCCAAGTGTCCCCAGCCAGCACTAAACATACCATCCCACCCGACCAGGTAATCCCGTTAAAAATAAATCTTACTGGTAGAGTTGATAGTTCTGTTAAATAGAGTTGACATTTTCATATTTTTTGTAGAATAAATGGGTTATCCAGAGTCAGGAGACATCTGACCCTTTGAGCCCGTTATCAAGAGTTGTTAGGAATCCAGAAGAACCGTCAAAAGAAGAACTACCTTACGATGTGGAAAAAAGTAAGCCAGGAATGTCACATGTTGGCGTCATAAACCTGGTGGATACTCCAGAAAAGGGTAAACAAATACAGGAGGAGTTAATCTTTATGGAAGACGTGTTACCGAAAGAGACTCGAGCACGAGTCCTCGCTAAGAATCAGGTACTGTTCATATTCAACTAGAGTAGAGTTCATCACTTGTATAGTAGAGTTAGTCCTCTGTTTGGTCGAGTTGGATCACCTGTATAGTAGAGTTAGTCATCTGTTTGGTCAAGTTGGATCACCTGTATGGTAGAGTTAGTCATCTGTTTGGTCGAGTTGGATCACCTGTATGGTAGAGTTAGTCATCTGTTTGGTCGATCACCTGTATGGTAGAGTTAGTCATCTGTTTGGTCGAGTTGGATCACCTGTATGGTCAAGTGCTGACATCTCTATGTCCAAATACTTAGCATTCAAATCCAACCCCGTTGCTTTCTCCGACAAGTATTTCTTCTTTTCTTCCTTCGATTTTCTACAAACACTAATATAATCTTCATCATCCGAGCTTGCGTCATCCATATCATCGCAACAGTAGAATCTGAATTCCACATCCTCGTCCTCAGCATGTTCACCTTCATGTTTCACATTTTCTGGTATACGCTCATTGTTTGGTCCACCTCTACTAAACACCAGATCAACTCTACTACACCGAACATACGAGACATCATTCTCCGACTTACATTGGAATTTCTCGTCAATGTTTCTCTAACTACACTGACCTTTTTCAGGGTAACTCACTGAAACACGAGATCTAGTGGTATTTTGACACATAGACGCATTGCTTCTTTACGAAATTGTGAAACAAACACTTGCAATTGTCTATCGTTACTCACAATTACAGGGGGAGTATCTTCTAATAGTGACTGAATGACAACATTTGGCATGTAGCTTAGTTTTAGCTCATGACAATGTGCATCCAAACCAAAATCGGCATAGACCATCTCGAGAAATTCATCGAGCCTTAAATCTTTGACAATGCCTATGATCCGACACCCGTACGACTGGTCCACCGAAAATATCCATCGATTTTCATTAAAACTCCATATCCCACAAACCAAAATGATTTAATCCATAGATCCAAACATAAAAAGAAAAAGCAAAGGAGCAGCGAAGAAGTAAAGGAGCTTCAAGAAAGCTACAATGGCGTCACTTATGGAGGAATCAGTTGGATGCGCGGCAGATGAGGTAATAACTGAGGGGTAAATACGTAATTTAAGCTCAACTACGAAAGTAGGCTAGGTTTCCAAAACTAACTCTATCATACTGCACTCTGTCCGTGTAGTAGAGTTGTTGATTAGAGCACAAACAACAACTCTATTATGTTGGAAATCAAACTCTACCAAGCACACTTAACCTCTAACACGCTGGAAATCTAACTCTACTACACACGAAATTTCATTAATGTCAACTCTACTAAGCATACTTTAACTCTACTGCGCTGGAACTCTAACTCTACCATATTGCACTTTGTCCATGTGATAGAGTTGATTAGAGCACAAACAACAACTCTATTATGCTGGAAATCTAACTCTACCAAGCACACTTCACCTTTATCACGCTGGAAATCTAACTCTACTACACACAAAATTTCATTAATGTCAACTCTACTAAGCGTACTTTAACTCTACTACACTTTGTCCATGTGATAGAGTTGATCGCTTACGTGGCAGATTTCATTAATGATATTTTCGTAATAACGTTTTTTTCATCATTACAAAAGACCAAAATGGTATATAATAAATTAAAAAAATTATTCTAATAATTTACAAACATTAGCTCTATTTCAATAATTAACACTTAATTTCACTCAAATCACCTTAATTATATTCTTATTATAAGGAAAATCAAGTTCCCTCATTTTGTTTCCTTTCCATTTAACAAAACTGAAATTTCCGACAGGTCCGACTTTTCTCCCCTGAACCCGCGTTTTCTCTCCCATTGCAACTCACCAATTCGCCGCAAACTTACCAACGCCGTCACCTCCGGCGTTGATTTAAGCTAAAGAGGTAAGCTTTTCTTCTATTTAGCTTCTCCTTCTTCCTAATCTTCTCTTTCCCCTGAGTTGCTGAGTTTCAAAACTCGGCCATGGGTAACTGTAACGCCTGTGTAAGGCCTGACTCGAAAGAATCGAAAGCGTCTACGAAGCCCAAAAAACCCAATCGAGATCGGAAATTGAACCCATTCGCCGGAGAATTCGTCAGATCCCCTGCGCCGATACGTGTTCTTAAGGATGTAATTCCTATGAGCCATCGAACTCAGATCAGCGACAAATACGTCTTAGGTCGAGAATTAGGTCGCGGCGAATTCGGAATCACTTATCTCTGTACTGATCGTGAGACCCATGAAGCTTTAGCTTGTAAATCGATTTCGAAACGGAAGCTTAAAACAGCCATTGATATTGAGGACGTTCGTCGCGAGGTTGCGATTATGTCCACATTACCTGAGCACCCAAACTTAGTGAAGCTTAAGGCGACTTATGAGGACAACGAGAACGTGCATCTGGTTATGGAGCTTTGTGAAGGCGGTGAGCTTTTTGATCGGATTGTAGCGAGAGGACATTACACGGAGCGTGCGGCTGCAGCCGTAGCGAGAACGATCGCTGAGGTTGTGATGATGTGTCACTCCAATGGAGTTATGCATCGAGATCTAAAACCTGAGAATTTCTTGTTCGCTAACAAAAAGGAGAATTCTCCTCTAAAGGCCATTGATTTCGGCTTATCTGTGTTCTTCAAACCTGGTACAAATTCACTTCTCAAAATCCAATGTTTTAAGGTTTCTTGCATACATATATATATATTCATATATATATATATATATTTGCTTATCACTCGGTGGATGATTCTAATTATAGAATATCCTGTTTAATCTCGGTTACAATATACTGTATCTAAAATTGGACAAAACATACTTCCTTTATTGCAGGAGAGAATTTTACAGAGATTGTAGGAAGTCCATATTATATGGCTCCAGAAGTGTTGAAGAGAAATTATGGACCAGAGGTTGATATCTGGAGTGCCGGAGTTATCATCTATATCTTGCTCTGTGGTGTTCCTCCGTTTTGGGCCGGTTAGCTTCTTCTTTTATTTCTTCTGGCAGCTGTGTACTTGTCACCCTATATCCGTTAGATAAACAGGTAAGATTGTGGTTCCCATTGACAGAGACTGAACAAGGCGTTGCTCTTGCGATCTTGCGGGGAGTCCTTGATTTTAAGAGAGACCCTTGGCCGCAGATTTCAGAGAGCGCCAAGAGCCTTGTGAAGCAGATGTTGGATCCTGACCCGACTAAGCGTTTAACGGCTCAGCAAGTGTTAGGTGAAGTTCTTGTGTCACTATTTTTATGGTTGTAGATACCTTCATTTATCAAAGTGATTCCAATACCATTAGTAACAATATTTACTTTTCTCACTTTACAGCTCACCCTTGGATAGAGAATGTAAAGAAAGCCCCTAACGTTCCTTTAGGGGATATAGTCAGATCGAGATTGAAGCAGTTCTCCATGATGAATAGATTCAAGAAGAAAGTTCTTCGTGTAAGTGATTTGCCGTTTACTTTCCTGCTGAAATTTATAGACAATCTATTGCTTAGTTTCTGTTGTTGGTTTCAATCATTATTGACCGTTTTAATGCTTCCAGGTAATCGCGGAGCATTTGTCCATTCAAGAGGTTGAAGTGATCAAGGACATGTTCACACTGATGGATGATGACAATGATGGTAAAATAACTTACCCGGAACTCAAAGCTGGACTTCAGAAGGTCGGTTCACAACTTAATGAACCAGAGATCAAAATGCTGATGGAAGTGGTAATTTTACGCATTGCCTTTCTCGTACGAATGACTATGTCAGTGTTCTTTTCTGATAAACATAGCTGAAATCTGTATGGGTTTGATGCACAGGCGGATGTTGATGGGAATGGGTTTCTGGATTATGGAGAGTTTGTGGCTGTGATAATTCACTTGCAGAAGATAGAGAATGATGAGCTTTTCAAACTAGCTTTTATGTTTTTTGACAAAGACAGAAGTAGATTCATTGAACTTGATGAGTTACGGGAAGCTTTAGCTGATGAGTTAGGGGAACCAGACATTAGTGTTCTAAACGACATCATGTGTGAAGTTGATACCGACAAGGTTCTTTGTAATCTCTTAATAAATTATCCTTATTACCTAACAATTGTTCTGAATTGAAGGGATAAATCGCTCTGTTTCTGAGTCACCCTGTTGGGGTCGTTTGTCTTTTACAGGATGGTCGTATAAACTATGATGAGTTTGTGGCAATGATGAAAGCTGGAACCGATTGGAGAAAGGCTTCAAGGCAATATTCAAGAGAGAGATTCAAAAGCTTAAGTCTTAATTTGATGAAGGATGGCTCATTGCATCTCCATGACGCTCTCACTGGACAAACTGTTCCTGTTTGATTTTATTCGTTATCACCAAAAAACAAAGCAATACCCCCATTTTCTCTCATACATAAAGTGGGAGAATTCCTGGCTTATTGTTTGAGTGATGGGGCCTTACACTTATAATTATTTTCGCTCGTCTTTGTATATGTTATGTCTTTTCCGAAGGTTGTATTTTTATCGTCTCAAAGCCAACGCAAAGCCTAAACCCAAATAGTCAAAAGTAAATAAATATATTTGTTACATTGATACCTTATCAGACTCAGCAGAAGACTTATCCATGTCCTGGTCTTTGGCCACAACATCTTTGTAACGGTACCAGTGTGCAACTAACAAAAAATAGGCAAAGTTAAAAGCCATAACACCCGCTACCAGGAAGTAGAAATAGTCTAATCTCCCCTTGTTTAGATCCTCTGAAAGCCAATTTCCTCCGGAAAATTTCTCCGTGCTGTCGTGGACCGCCGATAACAAAAAGCCGCTGAGGTAGCTAGCCAATCCAATTCCGCAATAATACAGAGAACCTGCAAAACTTCTCATGTTCTCTGGAAACTGTTTGTAGTAAAACTCCATTTGTCCAACTCCAGTGAGTGCATCCGCGATCCCCATTAGTACTAGCTGAGGAATCAGCCTCATACCAGACATGGAAGAGATTGCTCCTTTTCTTGGTGCAAATCCTAAAGTCGGCCTTGTGAGAGCAACCTTTCTTCTGTGTTGTTCTACAATTGCAGACACCATCATACTTGTGATGCATACGAACATTCCTGCTCCAACTCTCTGTAGTTGTGTGATACCACCATCTCTTCCTCTATACTTTCTAAGGAAAGGTACAAGGATGCGGTCGTAGATAGGTATGAATATTGTCATGCCAAACATTAAGAAGACGGTATATGTCGCGGCTGGAATTTGGAAACTTCCTGAACCGAGGTGTCTATCGGATTGAATAGACTGAAAGATTGTGTAGGTTGTTTGTTGAATGTAAGCTAGGTAGAATAAGGCGGCGGAGAGCCAAACCGGAAGCACCCGGATCACACATTTCACTTCTTCCACTTGTTGCATACTGCAGAGATTCCATGGATCCGCTGGCGACCCATCTATGTTCAGCTTGTCGTCTTGCGATTGGATTGCAGATTTGTCAAGACACCTGCAAAACTTAGAAAACCCTTTGATGTTTCTATTTTCACACAAGAAGGAAAGAGTAAAGAGGAGGTTTCTAGTACCTGAACTGCTCTGTATGGCCCAGTTTAGAGTTCTTGAAATCCTTCTCAATGTAGTTGTAAAGTCCGTTAGAGCCAACAGACTCTAAGCGCCTCTTCTTGACGGCAACAACAATGACTCGTGTTATGCTATGAATGGGACTACCACTAGCTTTCACCTTGACATAGAGCTTAGAACCAGCGAAGAAGATGATGCAACCAAGCAACATTAGAATAGCTGGGATCGCTAAACCGATGCTCCAGCTCACGTTTGACTGAACATAGACGATGAGCGTTAAAGACACCATCTGAGCAAACGTGAAGGTGAAGAAATACCAATTGAAGAAACTCTCCATTCCACGTTTCCCTTCTTTCGTTTTCGGATTGAATTGATCAGCGCCAAAAGGAAGATTGCACGGTCTAATCCCACCGGCTCCAATCACCAGTAAAACCATTGCTCCGGCTAGAAACATAATCTGTCCAATGGATGGACCATGGCACACGCTTCCTAATTCCTTAGCACATTTAGCTGGATGAAGCTGATGAATTGTAGCCGTTAGATCCATGGCCACCGAACCCTTTGAATCAAACAAACAAACAAAAGATCCTTACTTTCCAAAAACAAACTGCAAGTTCAGTGACTGAGAAGAATTGGTTATTGTTTTACGAGGAAGCAAGCAATCATGGCGAAAGACAGAGTTTTGTAGCGGCCGAAGTAAGAGTCACAGAGGAAAGCCGCGATGATGGTGCCGAAGTTGCTTGTGCCGCCGTAGATGTTGACGACCTTCGCCGCCGTGATGCTCTTCATGTTGAAAACCGTGGTTAAGTATACAACCAGATTCGATGAACTCCCAACTATCCCCAGCTTCTCAAATGTCTCATTCCCTAACAAATTCAGAAACAGAGTCCTCTGTTTTATGATTCAAATGTCCGGTTTGTTTCAAGATAAATACGATATGTAAACAAAGATCAAAGAAGTTGTAATAATACCAATGATGAAATGCATGACTTTCCATCCTCTATAGATGAGCTTAGACTCTTCATCCTCACTCATGTTCTTCTCTATCTTCTCAACCTCCATTTTCTCTGTGTTTGCTCTGTAATGCGGCCTAGTATTTATGTGTGTGTGTGTGTATGTTATTCAGTGGAAAGTGAGAAGGATTTCATTAGGAGAATATAAAGGTTATCTGGACAATATGCCAAAACAAAAGTAATCTATTATAATTTGATTTGACTAAAAAGACTCCACTTTATCGAACGAAGTTGGTACGACTTGCCTGTTTGATTAAAGTTTCATCATTTTCATTTGTCAACAAACGCACTCAGTGCAACATGGACAGCTAAGTTATCTTCTACTTTTCATTCAAGTATAACTATTATTTATATAGCATGAAGATACGTACAAAACATATTAGTGGGTTTAGAAGTCTACTCGTTTTGGTAATATTTTTGTCGTCAATGTACCAAGTGACTACTGAGCACAGAACTAAGATTGTTTTTTTTTTACTCAATAACTGATGTTTTGGCAGCGTACCATATGATCAATCTTGTTTTTTTTTTTTTAACTAATAAAGCGTCCTGTTTCAATAGAACAGGTGATGTTGTTGTTGTGAAAAATATGCCACACAGATTTTTTTACTTTCTAGTTGAATGCAATAAAGGTGACAAAATGAGTATCAACATTTTAAATGAAAAGGGATTCTTCTCTTCTCACAACATTATAAATATTTTGTCTGCAGCTGAAAGAAAAATCTAAAGCGTGCACAAAGGAGAAACAAAGAGACCATCATTGCAATCAAGAATATACATATATATATATATATATATACTATTAAAATTAAGACAAGATGTTCAATAACAATGTTCTGTTTACAAATTTTTAGTTGGAACCAATGGTGGGAATGAAACAAATTGTCACTAGGCTAGGCTAGTTGACATAAAATTATATATATATATATATATATATATGAGTTTCATTTATTGATTATGTTCATCTGCATACTATATCTATGTTTTTTTGTGTGTGTGGTGAGTGTAATTTGTAAGCATTTAGTATATTGTAGCTTGTAAATAGATATATAAATAAGAAATAATTGAGAAACTAAAATAAATTTTAATTTTAAATACAAAAATTAATTTTTTTTTAATCAATTGCAAAAATAAGCTATCAAGGTAGTGAAATTATAATTTTGTACTCTATGACAGAATTATAATCGCAATTACATATATAACATTTAAAATATATTGCACACTTAACATGAAGTCTATTTGACATCACTTGTTTTTAACATATTTTTAAGAAATTTATTTTGTGTATTAAATTAGTAGCATAATCAAGAATACCGTAGACATACCACATAATCTGCGATTATAAAATGAGATGGATTAGAGTTATAATATTTTGTGACTGCGGGTTATGTAGGTTGGTCCATTTAACCCGCAAAAACTTTAGACCCGCTGCAGGTTAGGTTAAATGGGGCAGGTTAACCCGCATTGACACCCCCTACTATGGTAAACCAAAGATAACCAACAATGGAACAAGAAAATTATCCTACATATAAATACAATTTTCAGAAGAAGAAAATAACCCTACCCTTTTTTTATCTATTCTTCTTCCTTCTTTTCCCTTCCTCACACTCTTCTTATTCTCTTTTCTTTCTTCTTCTTCTTCTTTGTTTCTTTTCCATCTAACGTGTTTTATCTCCTTCCGACCAAAGTGTAAGAACTTTTAACTCTCATCTCCTTCTTCACAATCTAAGATTTTTTTCACTCTTCTTCTCACAATATTCACCATTTTTTCCATGTTCCGCCTGAAGCTTATTTTAACATGTATACTACATTTTCATGTTATAAGTACAAATTTCTACTATGAGTTTAAAATTTTGATGTTAAATAGATTTGTCTAATTTAAATGTTTAAATAAAGATAAGATAGACTAATTTATTGAAGTGTTTTTTTTAACAACTTATGATAAAAATATATAAAATTGCATGATTTAATCATAAAACAATAAATGTGTAAGGAAACAAAACACTCTAGAGAGACTTCACAAGAAGTACTTACAAATAAAACTTGTAAGTAACTAAGTTATTCACATGACAAATTTTTTACAAAACAAAAGGAAGAAATAATACATTTTGGAATACATTACAAATATAATGCCAAACACCCATAGAAAACTATATATATATATATATATATATATATATATATATATATATAATTAAACATGGTTTGCATTTTTACATAAATTTATGTAGCAAACTTCTAGTGAAATACGCACCGTTGTACTATTTAGGTTATGTCTACGCCGATGCATACTTCACATGAAGTATACTTGGGTAGATTTCATGTGAAGTTTACTTTGAATGAACTAACTAACTATATTGTTTTAAAAATTTACACAAACTTAAATATAATATATAACCATGTAAAAGTTGTACAAAAGTAAAAAAAATTATCAAACACATATAGAAACAATACAAAAAAATACAAAAAATATTAAAACATGTTTTTAATGCATTTTCAAAAAATTAATGTTGCAAACTTCACATGAAGTCTACAAGTAAAATATGCGGGTATCAAGAGCAAACTCAAATGAAGTCTACTTTTTACATGCGCAAACTTCTTTATCTTACTTTTGTAATTGACCAAATTTTGACTTTTTTGATGCACACTTCACGTTAAGTCTCCAAAAACGGGTTAGTTTTGAAATTGACCAAATGTTGACTTTTTGAGTAGACTTCAAAATGAAGCCTGCATGTATAGAGTAAACTTTAAATGAAGTATGCATTAGCTCCGAAGAAAAGTACATATTTTTGCAAACCTCACGTGAAGTATACTCGGGAAAATAGGAGTTATTCTAAAATTGACTAAGTTTGACTTTTATAATGAAGTCATCACAAGAAGTATGCTCCAAAAGCATACTTCATCTGAAGTCTACTCAGAAGTAGCGCATACTTCATGTGAAGTCTACTTGATTTTATCAAATAACGAAAATTTTAATTTTAAATCAAAGACTTCACGTGAAGTCTATGACTTTTGCAAACGTCACATGAAGTTTGCATCTAAAGTCTACTCTTCGTGTGAATTCTGAAATTTTTGGGTCATTATTTGTTATTTTTGGTCCATTGCAAAACTAACCCCTTATCAAAAAGTAGATTTCATATGTAGTTTGCGGTAGAAGTCTACTTGAGAAATATTTCCACATCTATAAGGTTAAGTTTGCAAGAAAAAGTCAAACTGCTAGTTAATTGCAAAACTAACTCGTATATACGTAAAATTCACATGAAATCTGCGAAAATTTACTTTTTGTGTATAAATAAAAGTGTGCAGACTTCACATGAAGTCTTCTACTTTTAACTACATGCTTCACATGAAGTCTGCTCTCTGCAATTTCTGAAAATCTACAATATTTTAGCTAGATTTGAGTTAAGATCATGTCTAGCTTTTTTGAATGCCAATAAACTTA
>JAKUCM010006221.1:0-16084 GCA_023374145.1 Lepidium sativum
AAAACCCGGCTTGATCCAAGCCCACTTTAAGCCTCTGTATAAAAACCCGAGACTTAAAAGTTCAGAAAAAACCTAGGTGATTTTAGGTAGCCCATAAAAAATTCATGATTATTTAAGTTACTCATGGGTACCTGCGGGTACCCAGATTTACTAAAATTTGTATTTTATATATGAAAACATGGGATAACATGCGTCAAACTTACCGAAATAATATAAATTACACGAATATTTTAAATCCAAAACATATCTGATTACCGAATAACCCCAAAACACTCGAAAAATCAATAATTTTTTGACTAATGAACAAATTTTTGACAGAAAAATTTGAGATGAATGCATGAAAGGTAATTTTTAGTAGATCAATTTTGTAAAGATGTATGCATGAAAGATAATTTTTAGCAAATTTTAAAAAATAATTCAACGGATATCAATTACCCTATGGGTAAAACCCGTTCAAGGCTTTACCAATTGTGGTTACCCGGCCTGTTGCGAGCCCAGTTATTTTTGGACTTAAAAATGGGGTTTATACCCATAATAATTAAAGGGTTTTGAGTATACATGGGGCTTGAAGCCAATTTTAACATCCCTACGTACATGGCTACATGAAAACATAAAAGTGATATATAAAATAATTAACTTGCAATTGATTATGACAAATAATTTTCTCTATATATTAATATTGGGTTGATTGGAATTGTTTGATGTTTTTTCTTGAAAAATAAATATTTTGTAAAATATTAAATTAAACCAATCACATAATAGAGTTAATAACAAACTAGAGTTTGATTGGTTTAATTTAATCATATACACAAAATTATTTTTAAAACAAACAAAACAAGAATCCATCTAAAATTTTCATCTAAAACAACAAAACTCTTCCATCAGGAATTTTCAACCTGTTATTAACATTTAACAGCTATCAAGAATCCCTCTAAAATTTTCGACGGAATTACTAATTCGTTATGGTAAATGAACTTTTTGCATTTATATGTTTGATAATGGTGTGCAGGAAGTACATTTTATATTAATGGACTTCATGTTGTTTTTCTATTGTAAAGGAGAAAGCTCTGTCGTTTTATTACAAAATGTGTTATGTTTTTAGATTGATAAGTCAGTGCGTTTAGGAGAATAACGACACTGTAGACAAATAACATTTTTGTAGTAATAGAAGTAAACTTGAACAAATTAGAATGAATTAAAATTGTTGAGGGTTTAGATCTATATTCTTCTTTAATCTCAAAAGACCTTTCAGATTTACTTCAATTTGTCAAGTTTATTATACAACTTTTTTTTATTTAGAAAAAGTTTTCTTGGAATTACATAACACGATTTGGATAAAATAAATGTTTCTCGAATTTATTACACTATTTCTAAATATTTTAATTTTTTATGGATTTAATAGTCTAATAAATACATTTTAGTACACAATTTTAGATATTGCAAAACTTTTTTAATTTCCAAAATTATTTTTTTGATTTACAAAATGTTTTTTTTATTTATTCGACTAAATTTGGATTTCGTATTACTATTTACATGTTTATTGTTTCAGATGTTAGACTCTCATAATCCTTACACTTTAAGCCGGTGTATAAAAACCCGAGACTTAAAAGTTTAGTAATCCAATCACGTAAATCTATGGAAAGTGCTGAAATCCAATCATTCAACACACGCTACAAAGACAAAGAGAAGTGTTGAGAGGGCAAGATGCCAATTCAGTCAGGGGTAGAAGGGCTTTTCAATTCAAGCGGAATAATGGAAAAGGGATATATAAAATAATTAACTTTGCAAACGGTTATGGCAAATAATTTTCTCTAAGAAAATTAATTTGTTGACTGGAACTGTTTTTTGTTTTTTTTTGTTTCAAAAAGCAATTTTTTTATAAAATATTGAAACTAAACCAATCACATGTTAAAGTAAATAACAAACTAGAATTTGATTAGTTTAATTCAATCTTATACAAAAAAAGTGTTTTTAAAACCACAAAACAAAAGCAATATCCATCAAGGCTTTTTATATATTTTCAACCGGTTATTAACATTTAACACTATCAAGAATCCATCTAAAACTTTCAACGGAATTACTACCGTTATTTTTAATGAACTTCGTGCATTTATATGTTTCTGTTATGACTTAATGTTCGATTAGTACGTTAGGAGCACACGAAATTTATACGAGTTCAGGTCTTGAATGAGTACTTTACGTCTCGGCTTGACGGCACAAGCAATCTATTATTTTTCGTTATGATTCCATATGTTTACAATGTTCTCCTTTTATAGGAGTTAAAACATAAAGCAAAGAGATAAGATCTTATATCTATCTCTTATCAACCTAACTAACTCTTATCAACAAACTCGTTTTATCAAATCTCATAGAAAGATTGATCTGGATACTTCCTAGAGACAACCGAATAACAATTATTAACCAATGACCTTCAATTGTCTCTTTGTACCATCATGAACCAAAACCGGTTCATGATTAAGTGTGTTGTTTGTCATCACTTTACAATCTCCACCTTGACATCAACACACCTCTGAGTTTGTTTCCTTGTACAGGCCAAACATAATCAAGTATCTAGTGCTTGATTACTTAGAGGAAAGCTAGAGCTTGCTCAAATTTCTGAACCGGGATCACCTTAGTAAACATGTCGGCTGGATTCTTAGACGTATGTATCTTCTCCACACTTACTTCTCCATGTTCAATTAGATCTCTGATGAAATTCATCTTTACATCAATGTGTTTCGTTTTTTGGCAAGACATATTGCCCTTTGAGAGTCACAAAAAACTCTCAATTTTCCTTGTTTATAACCCATCTCTTCCGCTAGTTCTTTCAGCCAAATCCCCTCCTTAACCGCTTCTACTAAGGCTATATACTCTGCTTCGATTGTTGAGAGAGAAAACAATGTGTTGAGGACTCGATTGCCAACTCACGGTGTTGCCACCTGCGGTGAAAACATATCCCGTGGTTGATCTTCTTCGATCCAAATCTGCTGCAAAGTCTGAATCGGAGTAGCCTTCTACCTTGAAATCTTTGTTCTTTCTGAATACTAAACACTTGTCTTGTGTCCCCTTTACGTATTTAAGAAGCCATTGTACTGCAGTCCAATGCACATGTCCTAGATTCCCCATGAATTTGCTTACAAGTCCTATTGCATAATCAACATCCGGTCTTGTTCCTGTCATTGCGTACATCATGCTCCCTATTGCATTTGAGTATGGAAATTCCCCTCTTTTGGCATCTTCTCCTGCTCCTTTAACCGGAGCTAGCTTGAAGTGAGTGCCTAGCAGAGTTGAGACTGCTTTAGCATCACTCATTCGAAATACTTGCAGTATTTTCTTTATGTAACTTGACTGTGACAGACTAAGCACACCGTATGCACGATTCCTCTCTATATCCATACCCAAAATTCATTTTGCTGGTCCTAAATCCTTCATATCGAACTCACTTTTCAGCAGTTCCTTGACTTTGTCTACTTCCGGGATGCTCTTTGCTGCGACAAGCATATCATCCACGTATAAGAGTAAGTAGATGTACTCTTCATTATGAAGTTTCTTGAAGTACACACAATGATCATATTCACTCTTATTGAAGCTGTTTTTTATCATGAATTGGTCGAAACACTAGTTCCATTGTCTTGGTGCTTGCTTTAATACATAAAAGGATCTTTCCAAGTGACACACCAAATATTCTTTCCCTTTTACTTCATGGTGGCTGCTCCATATAGATATCTTCATCTATTTTCCGATGTAAGGAACGCTGTTTTTACATCAAGCTGCTCTAGCTCTAGTTCTTGATTTACCGTGATTGACAACAAGAACCTTATAGACACATGCTTAACTACCGGTGAGAATATCTCTTGATAATCAATCCCCTCTCTTTGTGAATACCCTTAATCTTGCTTTGTATTTAAATTCTTCAACTCCCAGAATTCTTTGTTTTATTTTAAACACCCAATTGCATCCGATTGTCTTTTGATCCTTTGGCAACCTCATCAAATTCCACGTATGATTTTTTCATGAGTGAGTTGTTTTCTTCATATGTGGCTTTCTTCCACTTCTGTCTATCTTTACTACATTGAGCTTCCATGTAGTCTTTAGGTTCTTCCGAGCTTAATTTTTCTGGGACCATGAGTGCAAACGCTGCAACTTCATCCTCGTTTCCGTATCTTGAAGGTGGATTAATATGTCTTCTCACTCTGTCCCTAACCAGCTGATGATTTGCTAGATCTTCATCACCATTATCATCACTAGATTCATCATCACTTGATGACACTCTATCAGCCACAACTCCACCTTCATTTGTTCTCTTGTCCACCGTTTTATTTCACTTTGAGCTGAGTCGCTTCCAGCGTCAATGAGTCTTTTTCTTTTCCCGCTAGCTTGTTTATGTTCGTATTGTCCTCTTTATTTAAGTCCTTATAAACCTTCTCTTCTGTGAACAATATGTTTCTTGTGATAACACACTTTTTATCATTAAGTAGCCACACTTTATACCATTTCACACCATAAGGATATCCGATAAAAATTCCTTTTAACGCTCTAGGTTTGAGCTTTCCTTGATCTACATGAACATACACTACCGCCCCAAATCTCCCTAGATGTGAGTATCCCGGTGTTTTACCTAGCCCAAGTTCATCCGTGATGTTGTAATCATTTGCCGATGATGGTGTTCGGTTAATCATGTACACCGAAGTGGCCACAGCCTCAGCCTAAAATCTCTCTTCTAATCTCGATTCATACGTTCTGGCACACATGTTGTGGTGTGCATGAACATGTCTTGTGTCTTGATGTTCCTCATATTTTGTCGGTTTTGAACTCATTATTACAGTTATATTTGGGAAATTTTTCAATGTTTTATTGAGATTTCATGTCAAAAACGTTAGAATTGGAATCATGTTTGAAGGTGGACTTTGGAGAGGTGTGAAGCATTTTCTGTCATTCTCCACAAAAGGAAGAACCGATCGATCTATCAGGGATCGATCGATCAGACATCTCAAAGGATTGTGTGCACGATCTGAAGAACGACTTGGTTTCTGAGAAGATCGACTCATCTTTCAAGAGATCGATCGATCGCCCCATTGCTCGATTGATCCTAGCCTTTCGCAGAAACCTAATTTCGCGATTTTCAACCCTTGTTTTGGGCCCTATATATACTCTTTTTCCTATTTTTATTGAGGAGAGTCTTTTGATATTGGAGACCGAAATTTTACAGAGTTTTGAGAGTTTGTAAGCTAGGAAGAAGATCTCTTCATACTTGGGAAGAATTTCTGAATGCTCTTTATTCTATCTTTATGCGATTTCAATTTCAGTTCATCATGACTTGCCAAATTTGTTGTTCTATGTCTGAGTAGATCTTAGATCGGATCTAGGGATTTTAAGGTTTTAGAATTCATTATTGGGGAAAAAATAAGATTGATTAGTAGATAATTCTCCTTCTAATACTCGAATCTAATGCATAGATTAGCCTGATCACCTAGTCAATGATTTTAGGTTGTTAACTTTCCTGAAAATTGTTAAGAACTAGAACTAGATTAGAAGAACAATTCCTTCAATACCAACGAGAGTTGATGCTAGGTTAGATTGTGGGTAATTGAACCCAAACGATAAAGCCTATTTGTAATCTGAAACCAACGAGAGTTAGGACCTTTAGGTTATCGATAGAGGGGTAGATTCAACGAGAGTTGGTTTATCTTTACTTATTTTCAGTCCGAGAATAAGATTAGAGTAGTCCCTGAATAGTTTCACTAACAAGAATTCTAACTCCCGAATGAATACTCGACATCTGATTGCTTCAATTATTTGATTACATTCACATCTAAGTTGTTAGAATTCACTTCCTTTATCTGATTGATATAGCTTGTGATTTAATAGGAATTGAGAGTGTAACTTGGTTTTTCGTGGATTCGATCCCTAATTATTATTTTGTTTCCTGTGCACTTGCAGTAGGATATTGGGTTAAAACTCGTAGTATCATGTCTCTCAATGTCATTCTCTTTACAGAAATCGTCATAATCCGAGTTACAAAACGCCAACATGTTATTTCTTCGAAGGCCCTTAACCTTCTTGTTGGCTTGATTTTCTACAAGTATTTTTCACTCTTTAAATTTCTCGAAAGCCTCATCCTTGGTGGCTAAGAAATATACCCAGACTTTCCTCGTAAAATAGACAGAAAATACTGTTTCTTCGAGAACGATGGATGAACCTTTGGTGATCCCTACAAATCAGAGTGTGCATACTTTAGAACATCATCGATGTCGTGCTTTCCTGTATTAAAACTCATCCTTTTATTTTTTCCCATTACACAGTTTTCGCAAAACTCTAATGAGCTGGTTTTCTTCTTCTCAAGGATTCCGTTTTCAAAAAGAACATTCAGATTTTTCATGCTTATGTGACCGAGTCTTATGTGCCACAATGATGTCTCATCATTTGACACAACACTGTTCGATTAACCAACAATTGTCTCACCACCAAGGTAATAGAGAGACCCATTCAATGTTTCTTGTAACACAAGCTTGTCATTCTTGAAGAATTTAAGCTTCCCTCTTCCACCGATTTGTCTAAAACCTTGTGTGTCTAGCGAGCTAACTGAAATCAAGTTTCGTTTGAGATTAGGGATGTAACGAATATTCGTTCATCTCTTAACGGTTCCACCATGTGCCTTTACTCTTACGGATCTCACTCCTCGTATAGCAATGCCCCTGTTATCTCCTAGCAAAACATGCCCTGTTTTTACTTCCCCAAACATATCAAACCATTATCTCCTTGATGTCATGTGATATGAACAACCCGAATCAATAATCCATTGATCTTGAGCATTCTGATCCGAAACTGCAAGAGCATCGATTTCTTGCAGCTTGTTAATTATCACCTCCGCTTCACCATCATCCTCATTCTCCATTCTTTTCTTTCTAGCATAGCAGTCCTTTTTCATGTGTCCTTCTTTCTTGCAGTACCATCTCCTTTCTTTCTACCTACTTCTGCCTCTGTTTTTATATGGTTCTTTCTTCTCATCTCTTCATCTTGCTATATAGCTTTCACCGTAACTAGTGTTCGGTGAAGTTCTCTTACCTTCTCTTAGCTTCATCTCTTTTGACATGGCAGCTTCTACAACTTCCTGTAGAGATAATGTTTCTCTACCATACTTCAATGTCTTCTTCAATTGATCATATTGTGATGGTAGAGAGCTAAGCAACAGAATCGCTTGAATCTCCTCCGTGACCACAATTTTTAAGCTATGTAAGTCTGAAACTATCTTGAGAAAATCATCGATGTTCTCATCTACGGTTTGTGATTCAAGCATCCTGTATGTATATAATTTATGCTGCAAATAAATTCTGTTAGGAACAGATTTAGAGAGATATAACCTTTCTAGAGTAGACCACGTTGAAGCCGTAGTTGTACACGCATCGATCTTCCTCAATACGTGATCTCCAACGTTGAGTATGATTATGTTCATTGCACTCTCAGAGTTTTCAAGCCTCTCGGCTTCTTCTACCTTTATCATTTTCTTGAAAGCAACTTCTTCTTCACCTTCATTCTTCACCGCTTCCGAAGGTGACTCAAGTTCAGTTAACACATCCTTTAAACCCAGGACCGAGAGTTGTGCAAGCATTCGCTTCTTCCAAAGCGAGAAGTCTCCTTTCCCGTCAAAATGCTCCAACTCAATCCGAGCATTCGTCATCTTCCGTTCAAAGAACCCGAGAGTTGTGATACCACTTGTTATGACTTAATGTTCGATAAGTACGTATAGGAGCACAAAAAATTTATACGAGTTCAGGTCTTGAATGAGTACCTTACGTCTCGGCTTGACGGCACAAGCAATCCACTATTTCTCGTTAGATTCCATAGGTTTACAATGCTCTCCTTTTATAGGAGGTAAAACATAAAACAAAGAGATAAGATCTTCAAAGATCTTATATCTATCTCTTATCAACCTAACTAACTCTTATCAACAAACTCTCTTTATCAAATCTAATAGAAAGATTGATCCGGATACTTCCTAGAGACAACTGAATAACAATCATTAACAAATGACCTTCAATTGTCTCTTTGTACCATCATGAACCAAAACTGGTTCATGATTAAGTGTGTTGCTTGTCATCACTTTACAGTTCCAGAGAACATTGAAAGTGGTGTGAAGGAAGAACTTTTTATGTTAATGGACTTCATGTTGTTTTTCTATTGTGAAGGAGAAAGCTCTCTCGTTTTATCACAAGATGCGTTGTGTTTCAGATTGATAAATCAGTGCTCATGATTTGTATGCTTGATTAGCTTTATCAGTGAATTTTGATTTGTGAGAAGGGTTTAAAATTCGTGATATTTATAGTAAATGTGTTTTGTAAGATAATCGATGTGTGTCAATACTTTGATGAACGCTTGTTGACTAATATAAATTAGAATTTAATTTCTATCATTGGTTAAATGGTGCGTTATTACTAGGTCAACAAAATGTTTCTTAATTCTCTTATTGTTCTTACTACGAAGAGTTTACAATAGGATTAAAATGATATATATCACTATCTTCGTTAAGCACTTTGACCAGTGGGTGATTTGTGAATCATGCCAAATATAGTTAGACAGGAGTTGGAACTTGGATTATAGGCTTTCTTACAATGCTTTATGGGCCTAACTTTATCATTCGCATTCCATAAGCCCATGTTAGAGAGATATTGCTCTGTTTTGCTTCTTCGACGTGTGACTATTCTAACAGTTTATCTTAACACCATTACACAATCTCTTCATGGTGCAATCCATTGGGTTTATCTATGCATGTGTTACACATATTCTACAACAAGAAATTTGTCCGAACCTATAACTAGTAGACATAAGGTAACATACTAACATTATCTCTAACGAGGATATAAATTTGCTATACTTACGAAAATCTACTATCTAGTTGTTGAAAACGATGGATGTGTACATTGAAATTGAAATTTGCAAAAGACGAACTTGTTTTTGTTTTTCTTTCTTGATTAAAAAATTTGCTCAAAAGCTAACCAAAATACTTTCACAAATCTTAACGAACAATTCTCCCTAAGATTCTTATTTAAAGACTAGGCTAATCTCCCTAATCTAATAGGATTTGCATGAATCTTATCCTAAGTTATTTGGTGTTATCTCTAGTAACTAACTCTTATCTAAAGATAACTTATAGCCTAAGTTAAGGAATATCCAACATTCACCCCCGTAATTCCGACTTGAATTCCGGGAGTAATGATCTCGATGATCTCGACTTCATTGGCTACATGCTCAACTTCGATTTGGTTGTTCTCCACACACTCTCGAATGAAGTGATATCTAGAGAGTATGTGTTTACTTCTTCCATGAAAAACCGGGTTCTTTTTGAGTGCAATGGCCGATTTGTTGTCGATCCTTAGCTTGACTTTCTTGTCTTCATCCACAATTTCTTTTCATTAGCTCCTTATGTCATATTGATTGTTTTGCAGCTTTGGTGGAAGCCATGAATTCGGCTTCACAAGAGGATAAAGCAACTGTGGGCTGTTTTTGTGATGTCCAGGTGATCGGTGATGAGTTAAAGATAAAATACATGTCTGGAGGTGTTTCTACCGTCATCAAGATCAATGTTGTGACTACTACCACTATACCCAACGATAGGCATGGGCATAATATCCAAAACTCGAACCCGATCCGAAATATCCGAACCTGAACCGAACTGAAATCTATAAAATACCTGAACTGGTTTTACAATATGATAGTACAGGTACCCAAACCCGATTGGGTAAAACCCAAAATCCGAATAGGTACCCGAAATACCCAAAATATATAACATATTTATACAAAATATTTATATATATACTTATAGTTACACAAATGTTTTGAATTATAATTATAAATCTATATAAACTAATCAATTTATAATCAGTATAACAAAATAAAACTAAAATATAAAATATTTTAATAAGTTATGATTTTTAAAACAGCTTTTTGAAAATATTTTGATTAAAAAATTAGTTAAAAATTTTGGATAACTTGAACCAAAATTTAATACCCGAACCCGATCCAAACCCGAAATTTAATACCCGAACCCGCGAAAATACCCAAACAGGTTTTGTATAGGTAAACCCGAAATACCCGACCTGATCGGGTCCGGGTACTCGAATGCCCGGGCCTACCCAACGATTGTCCTTGATCCATTTCTCTTAAAGTGTAAATCAAAATTAGTTGTACCATTGATTTACCTTAAGACATGTTTGAGTGCTTTTCTATGTGATTCCTTTGTACTTTTCATATATCGACTTAACACTCTAACCGCATATGCTATATCCGGTCTAGTGTGAACTTGATAACGCAAAGATTGCTACAATCAGAAATTCATTCTTTTCTTTCTTTATGTAGAACGTGGACTCCTTTACACACTTCTTGAAGTTCATCCTTTTGAGAACAAGGTCGAGTCTCACATTCCATGCTCTTGGAGCTTGTCTTAAACCGTACAAAGCTTTGTGTAGTCTATAGACTTTGTTTTCTCGTCCTTTGCTAATAAAGCCTTCTGGTTTACTCACATAGACTTCCTCACTCAATTCTTATTCAAAAAGTATGTTTTGACTTATAGATGATGAATTTCCCAGCTGCTTGTAGCTGCGAGACCTATGAGAAGTCATATAGTTTCGAGTCTAGCAACGGGTGTAAACACTTCCTTGAAATCAATACCCTGTTTTTGCACATAACCCTTGGCTCCTAGTCTTGCTTTGTATTTGTTTATCGATCCATCTGCATTCCTTTTGATTTTGAAGATCCACTTTAGACAAATATTCTTTGCTCCATCAGGTTTGTCAATAATTCTCATTTACCATTTTGGATGATTGATTCTATCTCGGTCTTCATAGCATCTATCCATTCATGAAGATTTTTTGCTTCTAGATAGGTTTCAGGTTCTCCGTCTATTGTTACTAGTAAATTTTCACCTTCAACTTCAGCTAACAACACATAGTCACTGAGATAACATGGTCTATAAATTGCTCTACCAAATCGAGAAGTAGGTTGATCGTTGATTAGATCTTCATCACCATCTTTGTGAATTTCTTCTTCTTCATCTTGTTTATTGCTTCTTCGGGTTCTTCTCCTCCTTCTTCGTGTTCATCAAGATTATCATATGGCTCATTTACTTCTCCTCCAAGAATACCCAGTTCTCTATCATTTTCTTTGGTAGTTTCCCCGTCCCAAGCTTTTCCTTCATCAAATATTACATCTCTACATACAATCACTTTTCTTGTGATTGGATCATACAGCCTATAAGCTTTGGAACCAGATTTGAAACCTAGATTGATCACACTCCTTGATTTATCATCGAGCTTCTTAAGGTGTGGACCATTGATTTTTGCATAAGCAACACAACCGAAAACCCATAAGTGTTCAATATTTGGTTTTCTTCCCATGAATTTCTCAAAAGCTGCTTGTCCTTTCAGAGCTTTTGTTGGTAGCCTATTGATAAGATAGGTTGAATGTCTTATGGCTTCTACCCAAAATTCATTCGGTACCTTCATCTCTTTGAGTAAGCTCCTTGTCATCTCCATAAGACTACGATTCCTTCTTTCAACTACACCATTTTGTTGAGGTGTATATGGTGCAATTAGATGTCGTGTGATCCCATTCTCATCACAAAACAAGTTGAATTCCGCAGAAGTAAATTCTCTTCTTCTATCGGTGCGGAACGTTTTGATGGTCAAAGTTGTTTGCTTCTCAATATTATCTTTAAACCTTTTGAAGCGATCAAATGTCTCACTTTTCTCTTTTAATAAGGACAACATATATCTTGAATGATCATCTATCAATACGAAGATATATCGATTTCTTGTTGGAGTTATAGGCGAAGTCAGACCACATAAGTTCCCATGAATCAGCTCCTAAACCTTTTGTGCTCGGAAATTTTTCTTTGTTGGAAACGAGTTTTTGATTTATTTTCCAACAAGAAAAACTTTACATGCTCTTTTCATGGATTATTTGCGGTAATCCAATAACCATCTCCAATCTTACCATGTTATTCTTCACCCCAAAGCTCACACGCCCTAGCTGTAAGTGCCAAGTTATCGTGATATCATCGTCTTTTGCGAATAGACACTTTTGATGACTAATCTCGAGTAACGTTTTGTACAGTCGGTTTGATTATCTTGTCACTTGAATTAATAATTTTCCTCGTGAGTTTCTAAGGTGTAATTGATCTCCTCTCATCTTAACTTCAAATCAGGTATAAAAGAAATATGTTTGAGTACCTTTCTATAGGTAGAAATTAGGGAAATGGGCATATTCTAGAGGATAAGGAGAAGCAAGAGGATAAAAGTAATATATACACACTGGAGAAGGAAACGGTTTTGGTGACAGTCGCATTGGGACAGTCATAGATTACGAGAGGAAGCAAACCATCGATTTTGAGCCTTTTTACATGTGCCACTATTCATGTACTTGCCGAATTGGCCTCGTTCCGATTGCATTGGGTCGTGAAGATAAAGAGACAATTGTAGTAAAGATAATATATATTGAAGTCTTAGTTTTGTTTGTTTCTAGTAAGCTTTACTCGACTTAACTACACGGTTATTAAACTATCAAAGAAATATATTCATGCGATTTAAAGTTGGGAACCCTTTACTCTGGTTTCTTGCTGGCTTCAAGATTGTTGTCAACGTTTGACTCTTTGGCCTTCAAGGCTTTGTCTGTTAGTTTCTCAGTTTCGTGAGGACTGGTCAAATTCTTCTCAGTATCCTCAGTCTCTATACCTTTACCTTTGACAGGTTTTTCTGCTATGGTTAGAGTTGATACCTCGTCCCTTGAGGCGTACCAGGAATAGCCGCAACCGATACATTCCAGCTATATGCAAAAAACGATCAGAATGTGATGATTCGGATCCATGGATATGCACAGAAAGAAAAGACGATCGTGATGTATTAATCTGAGAAGGGATAGTATGGAAAAGCACAAGAACCTGATAACGATCACCATGCCCAGCCTGAATGATATCCCTCAGGCCAACTTGGAATTCACTGCATCTCGAGCACTTTGCATCAGTCATCTGCATCCGGAACAAACACATGACATGGTCAAAGACATTCCCCAACTAAAATCCAACAACTAATTAAACTTTAGTTGAAAAATTAAGATACCTGCATTTGTTGCGCAACATCAGGTTCGTTCTTCGCTGTTTCCTCAGCAGTTAGACCCTCCTAATCCCAGAAAACTAATTTTTAGTCATTTTAACAGTGAAGATATACTTACCAATATTCAGAAGAAATTAGAAATGGAATCTATGCCAGAAAGTTGAGGAAAGGAGAGAGAAGACAAAATGGGAGGAGCAGAATATATCTGAAAATATGTAACATAACAAGTCCCTAACCTTTAACTCAGTGGGTGTCATGTTCAAAATCTTTTCAGGCTTTAACTCGCCATTGAGCAGTCGTCTAGCCAGCAGTACAGTATTCTGCAGTCAAACCAATGATGAAATGACTATGAAATATCTGGATGCTATGCTAAAGTGATGTTTACGGCAAACTGAGAACCTTCACAAAGTCTCACTACAAGCATACTGTTCTAATGTGAAGTCCAGTAATTAACCATTCATAAGGCATTCAAATTTTACCATGTCACACTAAAACTAGATATCAATGGCATAAACAAGAAGAATACATGCAAAAACAATCCAGATCGTCAGACAATCAAGAGCGGAAAATTAGGGGATAGAAGTAATGACATGACATGAATGCAGTTCTAACCTTGAGATTGAAAACCAGTGTCCTCATCTTTTGATTATATTTATGAAAATCCAATGACAGAGAAACATGTGTAGCCATCTCAAGAGCACACACGGGAGGAACAGCAGCATCTGGCCAGAGGAAACTCTCATCCTGTCAAGCAGTTTAAAGAAAAGGGTTATTCCAGCAATACTAAATCCTTAATAGATTTCAAATAATTAGCATATAATTTTGTCAGTTTTTTAAGAAATGAATGTAAAAGGTGGCTGCATGACAAGGGAGAATATTTGGAGCCTGATCGAAATGATTGAAACATTTAGTTAAGACCTTTAACGGATTTCCTTCCGATCCATTTTCCAACTTTGTATCCTTCTCAGCCTGTTCAAGATGGGATCTATCTGAACCCGCCTTTGCTTCGTCGCTAGCCTGCTTGTTCTCAGGGATATAACATATGTGCAGAACTGCTTCCAGGAGCTTCCCCAAACACTTGTCTCGATGAGAATCACCTGTCAGTGAATTAAACTTCTCTAAGATAGCAAAATGCTCTGATGAAATACTTGCACCACTTCCAGGAGTTTCAGCCTTTAGAGAGGTGTCTTCCTCCTTTCTGACATCAACAGGAGCTATGTTTGCTTTCCGAAAAGATCTTTTGGCCTTCAGAAAATTTTCTTGATCAGCAGGCATTTCTTCAGGATCAAGGTCAGGAAGATCACCCAGTCGCGACATTGTCTTTTCGACAAGAAGGTCAATTTCATGTTGTTTAGAATCTTCATAGTCTTTGTCAGTCAGTTTCCACAGCTTCTTTTCAACAGTATCATAGACCTTCCGTACAATAAAACCAGGGTGATTTTTGCGTTTTGGAAGTTGCTTATGGGCTGGGACGAAATAGACCACGCATCGGTGCATCACAGATTCAGCTGGCACTTCATCACGATGAAAACTGTAGAACAGTTCTCGTGTATCACTGGATTGCCAGTTTCCACCACCCTTTTTCTCTGCTTCTTCCGGACGATAGAACCACTGTCCCAGAATCATCATACTTCCATCTTTTGTTTGGGTAATATCCTGTCAAAGAAGCAGGTCTTTTGTTTCACATACACCAAAAACTAGGAAGCCAGTATAGTATTTAACACACAAGTACCTTAATAATTGCGACATATGGCTTTTGACTTTTGTCCTCAGGAACCAACAGCACAGGATCCTCCTAGAAATGATAGAGAATGTAAAAGAACAGAAGCAAATGGTCTCTAGGGTCTCCAATATTAAATCAACCAGACGCTGTAGAAGCACTAGTGAAAAACGTGTATATCATCACAAACATTCAGACACCGAATTTCCTTGAACCCTTGATCTTAGTGGCCACAACAATGTTATAGTAGCAAGCAATAAAACAAGGTGCAACTGCAGACTCAGTTTGGAAATTTAAGAAAAACTCAACTAACTCTGAGTAAGTTTTAGAATACGTGAAGACGGTGGTCCCTAAATTTTCAAAACCCTAAATTCCAAATCCACAAATTGAATAAGAACATGAAAACAAAAACCCACAAGCTCAATTTGATCACAGCATTCTTAATCAAAATATGAAAAATAGATCAAAGCAATCAGAACCCTTGAAAACAGCCAAAATCTCGACGAATAACACTCACCAGGTCATACTTGTTACCATCATACTCGAATTGCACGTAATGAGTTCTTCTTCCTTTCCCTTTACCCGTTATTTTTACCAAGTCACCAATCGGGTTGGCATCATCTGGCTTCTCTTCTTCTTCTTCCTCTTCCTCTGCCTCAGGAGGCGTTTCTTCCTCCATATCATCAGTATCATCTTCCTCTTTCTTCCCCTTTCTCTTTCTCTTCCTCTCAATTTCCTTCTCTTCAATTTCTTCGTACCGCCTCAACTTCATACGCTTCCTCCGTTTCGCCACCGTGTCCTCAGGGATCCATGCGTTTCGTCCCTTCGACCTCGTTGTCGGTACATCGTCTTCATCATCACTCGACACTTGAGCAAATCGCCGAGACAACCCCATTGTTTCCCTATACGGAAAAATTGGGAAAAATTGTAAATTTATAACAAAAACAAAATTAATTAGATCTTTATTGGGCCATTATGGGCTTGTTTAAAACATAACATTTATGGGGCTGAATTAAATTGGGTCGATATTCTGCTTTGTCTTTGTAAAACTGATACGTGTTGTGTTAAAAGACACGTGATATTAATGACGTGGCAAAATAAGAATCTCCCTCTCTTGTGGTTTTCCAACGTAGAATAATCTTTTCAATAAACACCATTGGACACGTGGCATTTTAATCACCGTGCGATAAGAACACGAGAAATATCTGGATTATGTGTGAATTCTTATATACCACATAAAAAATTATAAAAATGAAGAAAT
>JAKUCM010006222.1:0-27822 GCA_023374145.1 Lepidium sativum
AATTTTGGTTGATGGAGAGGAGAAGAAAAAGGCTAATTTACTTTCTGGTGAAGACTTTGAGCCTCCATTGGTCCCTGCCAAGACAATCCCTGACCCTGAAGACAAGAAACCAGAAGACTGGGACGAAAGAGCCAAGATTCCTGATCCTACTGCGGTGAAGCCTGAAGACTGGGATGAGGATGCACCCATGGAGATTGAAGATGAGGAAGCTGAGAAACCCGAAGGATGGTTGGATGATGAGCCTGAGGAGGTTGACGACCCAGAGGCAACCAAGCCCGAAGATTGGGATGACGAGGAAGATGGTATGTGGGAGGCTCCAAAGATTGACAACCCCCAAATGTGAAGCAGCACCCGGTTGTGGTGAATGGAAGAGACCAATGAAGAAAAATCCTGCTTACAAGGGCAAATGGAATGCACCTCTTATAGATAACCCTGCCTACAAGGGAATCTGGAAACCCAGAGATATCCCTAACCCTGCCTATTTTGAGCTAGACACACCAAATTACGAACCTATTGCAGCCATCGGTATAGAGATCTGGACAATGCAAGACGGTATCTTGTTTGACAACATTCTGATAGCCAAAGATGAGAAGGTCGCAGAGACTTACAGACAGACCACTTGGAAGCCCAAATTCGATGTTGAGAAAGAGAAACAAAAGGCAGAAGAGGAAGCTGCCGGCTCTGCAGATGGTCTCAAGAGCTATCAGGTAAATTAAAATGCCACAGAATTAAACTGTTATATAAAGCTTGTTCGTATAAGTACATACAACTAATATTTCTGTGTATATGATATTGCAGAAGATTGTATTCGACGTCTTGAACAAGGTTGCAGATATACCTTTCCTAAGTGCATACAAGTCTAAGATCACGGTAAGTAATGTCGATGATTTAACAACAGAAGCTTTGAGTAATGACAGACTTGAACGAAGTTGAGAAGATGTGAATTGTGTGTATATGTAGGAACTAATTGAGAAAGCTGAGAAGCAACCAAACGTAACCATTGGTGTCCTCGTCTCCGTAGTGGTTGTATTCTTCTCGCTCTTTCTGAAGCTAATCTTCGGTGGCAAGAAGGTAACAAAATCGCTTTGAATTTTATGTGTAAGAACAAAGAAATGGTGATAATAAGTGAGAAGCTAATAGAGAAATGAAAATGGGAATGAAAAACAGGCGACACCGGTGAAAAAGAAGAAAGAAGAAGTAGCAGAGAGCTCAAAGAGTGGAGATGAGGCGGAGAAGAAGGAAGAAGCAGTAGCTCCACGCAAAAGGCAACCAAGACGTGAGAATTAGAAGAAAGTTTTGAGTAGTTTATCGAAAATGTTAAAGGGAAAGAAATGACATTTTTATTGTTCTGTTTTTATTGTTTTTGGGTTGAATGTTGTTTTAAGCTGTAGCTGAAAAAAGTGTAAAACCAAGTTGGTATTTTTTGGTCTTTGGGCAAAGAAAGGAAAGGTGTTGTAGGGGGTGGTGGAAGGTGGGGATTGAGGAGTACGTAACGGTTCTTGATAGCTCATTTGTAGTTTATCTTTCTTCCTTCTTTCGTACCTCTATCTAATCCTGGATTTTGGAAAAAAACCAGAGTTGACCGAACCAACCAAACTGGTTTTTTGGTTTTTGGTTTAATTTCAGTTTTTTTTCTCTTAATGATCCATCGGAATTACTTAAATTTGAAATCCGAATAACATGTAATCGGTTTTTTACATGTTTTAAACAAAAACCTGAAACATCGAACCGAAATACTATTTTGTCTGATTAATTTATATAAATTGAATAAACTGAAAACTGAACCGATTGGTTTGATTAAAACCGAAGGTCCAAGGCTACTTACTTCTAACCAATGTTGCATCAAAAGGGAAATTGGTACATTTTCATGTTCGGATAACATGGATATGGAATCGGAGAACCTTTTCTAAAATCAGTTAACAATTAAAATTAGCTGAGCTACTATGCTTTGTAACCGATTGATGACTACTCACTTTAAATTAAAGTTTTTATAAGAAGTCTGGATCAGCAATTGGTAAATGTTTATAAATAAATCTGTTTAGAATTAATGGTAAATTTCTCATAAATAATTTAAACATTGGTTCATGTAATTGATTTTCAAATGTTCATTTTAATCGTTGATTTCAAAGCTCTGTTTTCTAGGGACCTATTTTTTTAAAAAAATATATTTTTTGGGAGTTATTTATACATATAAAAATTGTTAGAACGTGGCCTATATTTGTGATTGAGCTGGTCTAGTCATCGGTAATAGTGTTCTTTTTTATAAATTTTCACTTACCAATATTAGCGATATAAAACATTATTAGGAAAAAAAGCCTACCAACCAAACCATGTGTTGTTTGGTAAAAGGTTTACGTCAAACCGTGTTTAAGAATGTTGAAATTATTATTTGATATGTTATTCCAATTTGTAACAAAATTTTGGAGTTAAGGAAAAATATTTATGAATTACATGTAAAATCTAAGTCAAAAAATCGATTTACATCGGTAAAGGAGTCCTTTCACTACAAGAGAACATTAGTTTAGGGTCAGAATTTTAAAATATTTTGGGAACGTCGTAAAATTGGGACGTCTCTGCAACTCCTTTACGACGTTAGTGGATTTCGTCGTAAAAGATTTGTAAACGGACAACGAAAAATTTCATTGTAACTTAGTTGGGATTTTACGACGTCTTGACAACGCTTTGCCATTTCCAATACATTTCATTGTTAATTAGTCCCTAAAATGCAACTCGTTTACGACCTAAATCTGTTACATCGAATTAAAAACAAAATATCAAAGTAGTTTTTTGTGTTACATAATTTTTTAAAATAAAATTCTAATGTATATTGTAAAGGCGTTGTTAAAATTCAAATTTCATTGTTAACATATGTCTTGAAGATAAAATTGTCACTAATATTTCTGCAGAACCTTATTTTATAACTAAGAAGATATACTTTCAGTCAAGTTCGAATTGTTACAAAATCAAGTTTTGATGTATTATGTATAAGGAAGACATAAAACAACATTTATTAAGAGAACCTATTTCGCACCAAAAAAGAATAAATTATTGAGACAAAACTTGATTTTCTTCCGCATTAGACTCTAACGATAAGTAACGAAACATGTCTTTTGATAACTGACCAAGTCTTTGTAAAAAATAGAAATTACATTTTTTTCTGACAATGCTTATTTTCATAGATAGATAGAAGAAATGATAGCTCATAAAACTTACAACACTTAGCAACCAGAAATAGAAACAACAACACATTATCGAAATTACCTTTTGGTGTTATGTTCAAACCTAAACCGACGTAAAATGTTTTTTAAGTAATATACAAACGAAATTGTCAAAAACTTGATACAAAAGTGGATATGAATGTAACACTTTGAAAGTGGAAAGTTATCAAAAAAAAAAGTTTAGCAAAAAATTAAAAACAGAAAAAATAGTAGCATTATACAACCACTTTTTAATAGTTGATGTATTTAAATTATAAGTTTTTATATACGAAATTACTGTTTTATAAAGTGATCACAAACCCTAATCACCATATTTTAGAAAAATCAAGTGAAGATAAAAATGTTTAAAATTGTAACCTCTACACAAAAATGCACAATTCTATAATTCTAAGATGATACTTATTAATTTTCTCATAATTAAATATCTAAATAACTAAAATTTTTTTGCTTATAGTTTGTCATATAGTATATTATATCATTAATCTTTCCTTAATTTCTGAAATATTAATATTTTAATTAAATGTCTAATGATATTTATTGTTAATAAGTATCAACTTTAACTTTAAGGGAATAATTGAACATTTTTATTATATAGTAAATATAATTTTTCAACTGATATGAAAGCTAACAAAATAATATGAACATAGAGTATCATCGTAAATATATATTACATATATATGTATGTATAATATATATTTTTTGTGAAACAATTTTATATTTATAAACATGACTAAACGTAACAAACTTATATTGTCTCCATTATTTTATATTTACAAACGTAACAAACAATTATTATTTAGTATAATAGATAATAATTGGAACGACACAATCGGGGAAAATAATTCTAAATATGTTTTAATGTTCAAATATGAAATTTAGACTAATATTCAAACACAACATGAATCGAACTAAATAAAAAATAAGTCTTCGACTATGATTTAAGCTGCCAACTCATAAAATATCCAGGCCACACGTAATCGAGAAATGTAACATGGTAAACAATCTTATTGGAAGATTTTATTGATAATTTCAAAATACTATTTAGGTAATCTAAATAATATACATAATGTAAAGATTCGATGCAGCATGCAAAATAAAAAGTAAATGTGGTAAAGACGTCGTAAAGTATAAACGTCGTAAAGATGTTGGCAGTTAACAACGTCTTTACAACGTTTTTAACTGCCAACGTTCTTACAAGATTTTCGCCTTACGTATTGAAGACATTGTAAAGCCAAAACGTCATAAATACGTAGGCCAAAAAATCGCAAAGACATTGGCAAGGGAGAACGTCGTATAGATGTTAACTGTCAATGTCTTTACGACATTTTGGCCTTACAACCTCTTTACGACGTTTTGACCTTACAACCTCTTTACGACGTTTCTCAATATATTACATACAATGTACTGTTATGGTATGTTGCACCCACACTTACCAACGTCTTAACAAGCATTACGTTGTAACTTAGACCCTATGTTTACAACTCCTTTACGATGAAATTTATTTGCCCAACGTTTTTATAACGCCCCGTAATTCCTATATATACAACACCAATTTTTCAACTTCATTCCATCATTCAACAATCCTCCTTCTCTCTCTAAGGTATTCCTCTCTCCCTTCTCTCTACAATTTTTTTATGTAACAAATAATGTAGGATTTAGAACATGTATAGGTTGCCGAAGATCAAGACGAATTGCCGAAGATCAAGACGACCGTAGTACGGACATGTTCGACGAACTACTATGATAAATATTATGTAATTTTAATTAATTTTGTAAACATATTTTAATATAATATTTTATTTTTAATTAATTCAATTCATAAATTTATTAAATTACAAAAATATAATTGAATGATTTTAATTAAAAAATTAGAACAATTATTCGTCCCTAAATCGTTGGTAAGAATCGTAAGAAATGGTCCCTAATTAGTTGTAAAATATATCATCCTTAAGTAGTTGTAAATCATTTCGTCTCTAATTAGTTGTAAATGTTTCGTCTTTAGAGAGTTGTAAAGTGATTCGACTTTAATTCGTTGTAAACTTCTTCGACTCTAATTAGTTGTTAAATTTACAACTAACTTACAACATCCCCTTTAACATCGTTTTTACAACGCAAACAATAAGTTACGACATGTTTACAACGTCACCTTTACGACGTCTTAACATCAAAAAAGGAGTTGTTAAATTTTACGACGTTTTTACAACTTCTTTTGTCCTACGATACGCAGGACACGACTAACCACTTGGCGTCCCTAACTCGTTGTAAAGTGCTTTAACAACGAATTATGGACGAAATTAGGAGTTGTAAGAGACGTGTTCTCTTGTAGTGTTTAATTTCTATAATCTCAAAAATAGTAGGTAATTTTTTGGTATAACCATTAAATCTGTTGGGAATGTCCTGCAATCATTTGTACTTACTCGTGTGGTCGGTTCTAACATCGAGATCAGACAAAGTCATATAGTACAAGGGGTTGTAATGGCTTGCTAGAGTCCACTTATAATCTGTGAGTTGAGATACTCACTGCTAGTACTATATGATCCTATTGGGTCATACACCTAAGAAAATGGAAACAATTCAATAGGGAATGATCATTATAGGAATGATTCATGATTTGAGCATAATAATACATGGTTTCGGATGAGAACATGCGTTTTGGGCCATGCCTAAATTAATCTTAATTCAACTAGGAATTAATTAGGTGTTTTGGGTTGTGCCTAAATTAATCCTAATTCAACTAGGAATTAATTAGGTGTTTTGGACTGGGCTTAAATTAATCATAAATCAACTAGGAATTAATTAGGTTAACTTAAACTCCCTATATATATGATATATGGCACGTTTTTGATAAGATGAGAAACCCTAGCCGCTGATTGCACAAGTCGAAACCCTAAGAGAATTGCACACAAAGTTCTAGCAGACTTCTCTCCTACTTGCGTGCGTGTAGACTATCAATAGAGGTACTACACTTGGAGCACTTGCTGTTCTTATACATGATCTTATCTCCGCTGCACCAATCAAACTTCAGGTATAATCGAGCTCCCTATTTTCAGATTCAATTAACTTAATACAAGACCTATGACTTAGGGTTTTTGCTAGATTAGTCCACTGATAATTGTCGAATTGCTTAAAAAACTAACAGTGGTATCAGAGCCATGTTGTATTCTTATTGAAATCTTATATTTTCATGCTTGATTGATTGATTAAAAGTTTGTTTTAATTGAATTAGAATGCATGATTAGGGTTTTGATGAAATCGAAAATTAGAGCTGATTTTATTATTGATGAAATCGAAAATCAGAGCTGATTTTATTATTGCTCAAATCAAAAATTTGAGCTGGTTGTAATCTTAATGAAATTTGATATTTTCATGCTTGATTGATTGATTAAAAATTTGTTTTAATTGAATTAGAATTGCATGATTAGGGTTTCACTAAAATTAAAAATTAGGGTATCATTGAAATGGAAAAATTAGGGTTTCATTGAAATCGAAAAAAATTAGGGTTTATGGTTTCAAGGTTCTGATGTGATAAACCAAAATAAAATATAACCTAATTTAAAATAGCCCTGAATGATCCGGTTTAATAAGATTATACCGAATCTGGTTTTCTCGTAATCGGTTTAAGAAAAATTATACTAAGTTGGAGAAAAACCAGCAGGTGCCAACCGGCACACGGTTAGGATTAGAAAATTCATAAATAAAATTTTAAAGCCTTTGATTTGATTTCTTTGAGTTTTAAAATCCCCTTTTAACCCTCTTGAGTGCATATATGATATACATTCAAGTTAAAGTTTAGTGCCTCAAACAAATATCAAGAAATTGATGTATTTCCAATTCACATCAACTGTCAAGGCTCGTTTCATCATATGGTGGGCTAGCTCAAGTTAGGTATCTACTTTGACATGGGTGAGGGAGATGGTAACCATTACCATATGACTATGAGATTGATTTACTTGACTGAGCTATCAAGACTGTCTTGAGCTTTGAGACATCAGAGTGATTTTGGCATATGAGATGTCAAATCACGAGGAGAGTTATATATATGATATAACTAGCAAATAAGTTGCTTTCCTAAATAACTAAGATCTGGGCGATGAGCTCAGTTCACTCAGATTTTTCTAAAATATGGATCTCGGGATCATTGTATTCAATCGAGAAACTATTGATTGAACACAATGCGAGTTTTCTTAAATATATTAAGATTTCTTAACACTAAAACGCTTTACCTCTCTTAATTTCAGCTATGGAAAATAACAACAACCATAACCACAACTCATTCTCCCTTCGATCTGTTCTTGAGAAGGACAAGTTGATTGAGAAGAATTTCCTGAGTTGGTACCATAACCTGAGAATTGTTCTTAAGCAGGAGAAGAAAGACTGTTTTGGAAGAAGTCTTGCCTCCTAGACCGGCTGCCAATGCCACTGTTGCAACTAGGAATGCTTGGGATAAACGTTCCAATGATGTGATAGATGTGCAATGCTTGATGCTTGCGACCATGACCTCGGAACTGCAGGTGCAGTACCAGAATGTGGTGTCGCCCATCGAGATCGTGACTGGCCTGAAGGGAATGTTTCAGAAACATGCACGACACGAGAGATACCAAACGGTGAAATCTCTCATCGAATGCAAACTATCGAAATATGGTTCGGTGAGTAGTCATGTCATGAAAATGATGGGTTATATTGATAATCTTGCTAACAAGACTGTCCCCTTAGCCAAGAGTTGGCTACAGACATCATACTTCAGTCGCTGCCATCTTGTTGTCATCAGTTCGAATTGAACTACAATATGAAGAGTATGATGAATACGTTGACTGGGCTGCATGGAATACTTAAGATAGCACAGTCGAATGTCAAGAAGGGCGCCCCGCCTGTACTCTTAGTGAAAGGTTGTAAATCGTTTAAGAAACGTGGGAAGGACAAGGGTAAGGGATATACTAAAGCTGATCCGATTGTGAACCAGGAGCCGGCCACATCCATACCCAGAACCAGACCCGGACTATCTAAAATGGACGTCTGCAATTACTGTAATGAGCAAGGGCATTGGAAAAGAAACCGCAAGAAACATTTGGAAGATTACAAGAAGATGAAGAAGCAGTATGACGCTCCTTCGAAGTAAATGTTGCTTCAACAAGTTGTACTTCATGGGTACTTGATACCGGTTGTGGTGCTCATAATTGTACTAATATGCAGGGCCTAAGCAACAGTAGAAGCTTGGAGAAAGGGCAAGTGGACTTACATGTAGGAAATGGAGTAAGAGTTGCTGCATTAGCCGTAGGAACATATAATTTGTCTCTTCCATCTGGTTTAGTTTTGGTTTTAGAAAATTGCTACTATGTACCTGCTATAAGCATAAACATTGTTTTTGTTTTGGTTTTGGATACTGAAGGTTTTTCATTTTCGATTGAAAACAAATGTTGTTCTTTTACTCGAGATGACTTATTTTATGGCAGCGCCCCATTATCGAATGGGTTTTATATTCTTGACCAATCTACACCTATATATAACATTAATATCAAACACTTCAAAGTAAATGTTTATGAATCATTTGAGAAATGTGAATCTTGTTTATTGGGCAAAATGACAAAGGTTACCTTCAACAAAGTCAATGAAAGAGCCAACGACTTATTGAGCCTTATACATACCGATATATGCGGTCCGATGAGCCTAAGTGCCAGAGAAAATTTCAACTACTTTATTACATTTACTGATGACTTTAGTAGATACGGTTATGTCTATCTAATGAGACACAAATCAAAATCTTTTGAAAAGTTCCAAGAGTTCCAAAATGAAGTACAAAATCAACTTGGCAAGAGTATTAAGGTTCGTCAATCTGATTGAGGAGGTGAATACTTAAATCAAGAGTTCAGCGACCATCTGAGAGATTGTGGAATTATTTCACAACTCACTCTTCCCAGAACACCACAATGGAATGGTGTGTCTGAGAGGAGGAATCAAACATTACTTGATTTGATTTGATCAATGATGAGTCACACTGATCTTCCATTATCCTTTTGGGGATATGCTCCAGAAAATTCTGTGTTTACGCTGAATAGAGTGTCATCAAAATCAGTGGCAAAAACACCATATGAGATGTGGACGGGAAAAATTCCCAATCTGTCTTTCCTGAAGATTTGGGGATGCGAGGTTTATGTGAAACGATTAATTTTTGATAAACTTGCACCGAAATCAGATAAATGTTTCTTCGTTGGTTACCTCATGGTGCGAAAGCAATCGAGTGTAAATGGGTTTTCAAGAAGAAAATTGATGTGGATGGTAACATACAAATTCATAAAGCTAGACTAGTAGCTAATGGTTTCAAACAAGTCCACGGTGTTGACTATGATGAAACATACTCTCCAATAGCTATGCTTACGTCTATTCGGATTCTCCTAGCGACTGTTGCTCATTACGATTATGAGATTTGGCAGATGGATGTCAAAACCGCGTTCCTGAATGGTATTCTGGAAGAGGATGTGTATATGACACAACCCGAGGGTTTTGTTGATCCTAAAACTGCTTGGAATGTGTGCAAACTTCACAAATCCATTTATGGATTGAAGCAAGCATCACGGAGTTGAAATCTTTGTTTTGATGAAGCAGTCAAAGAATTTGGCTTCATCAGGAACGAAGAAGAAATATGCGTATACAAGAAGTTTAGTGGGAGTGCAGTTGCGTTTCTTGTGTTGTACGTGGATGATATCTTACTTATCAGAAATGATATTCCGTTGCTGAAGTCTCTTAAGACTTGGCTCGAAAAATGTTTCTTGATGAAGGACATGGGGGAAGCCGCCTACATTCTTGGAATCAGGATCTATCGAGATAGACCTAAAAGGCTGATCGGATTGTGTCAAGACACTTATATAGATAAGGTCTTGAGTAGATTCAATATGCATGATTCCGATAAGGGCTTCTTACCAATGTCTCATGGCATGGTTCTAAGCAAGATGGGGTGTCCCAAGACACCTGCTGAGCGAGAACGCATGAATAGGATTCCCTATGCTTCTGCAATAGGATTCATCATGTACACTATGATTTGTACTAGTCCCGACGTTGCTTGTGCATTAAGTATGACAAGAAGGTACCAATCAAATCCAGGTGAGACTCACTGGACTACCGTCAAGAACATCCTGAAATATTTGTGGAATACTAAGGATATGTTCTTGATGTACGGAGGAAGTAAAGAGTTGGTTATTAGTGGATTCACGGATGCAAGCTTTCAAACGGACAAGGATGATTCCCGGTCTCAGTCCGGTTACGTCTTCTGTCTGAATGGCGGTGCAGTTAGTTGGAAGAGTTCCAAGCATAACACCGTAGCTGACTCCACTACTGAAGCTGAATACATCGCTGCTTCTGAAGCTGCGAAAGAAGCTGTTTGGATAAAGAAGTTCATCTCTGAACTTGGTGTGATTTCGAGTATTGCTGAGCCGGTGGCACTGTATTGTGACAACAATGGAGCCATTGCACAAGCAAAAGAGCCCATATCGCACCAGAGATCCAAGCATATAGAGAGGAGATATCATCTGATTAGAGAGGAGACGTGAAGATCAGCCGAGTTTCAAGCAAAGAGAACGTCGTTGATCCTTTGACGAAAGTACTTTTATGGACTAAGCATGAGTATCATGCCAATGATATGTTTTGAAAATTTCTTGAACATGAATTGGTATGTTTTGAAAATTTCAAACGCCAACCGTAACTGGTGGTTATAAAGGAATTTGTCGGGCATATCATGAAATGTGAGAAAGGAATAGAGGATGGAACAAGATGAAATTTGTCCCTCCTATATACGGGAGAAATATATCTCTGGGCCCTTCGAAAGATTTGATACTGTAAAAGGCATGGCCGTGCTCAAACAAGGTGATAGACGCTTGTTTGCTCTATCAGTACAAATTCAAATTCGATGAACATTGATGTGACTCATTAAAATAAGGATGACACGAACTCTTGCCTTATAGCATGAAGAGATATGGAGACAAAGGGATTTTGAGAATATATGATTCCAGTACAAGTGGGAGATTGTTGGGAATGTCCTGCAATCATTTGTACTTACTCGTGTGGTCGGTTCTAACATCGAGATTAGACAAAGTCATATGGTACTAGGGGTTGTAATAGCTTGCTAGAGTCCACTTATAATCTGTGAGTTGAGGTACTCAATGCTAGTACTATATGATCCTATTGGGTCATACACCTAAACAAATGGAGACAATTCACTAGGGAATTATCATTATAGGAATGATTCATGACTTGAGCGTAATAATACATGGTTTCGGATGAGAACATGTGTTTTGGATCATGTCTAAATTAATCGTAATTCAACTAGGAATTAATTAGGTGTTTTGGGGTGGGCCTAAATTAATCCTAGTTCAAATAAGAATTAATCAGGTTAACTTAAACTCCATATATATATATGATATATGGCACGTTTTTGATAAGATTAGAAACCCTAGCCGCTGATTGCACAAATCGAAACCCTAAGAGAATTGCACACAAAGTTCTAGCAGACTTCTCTCCTACTAGCGTGCGTGTGGACTATCAATAGAGCTGCTACACTTGGAGCACTTGCTGATCTTGTACCTGATCTTATCTCCGCTGCACCAATCAAACTTCAGGTATAATCGAGTTCTCTATTTTTCAGATTCAATTAAGTTAATAAAAGACCTAAAGCTTAGAGTTTTTGCTAGATTAGTCAATTGATAATTGTCGAATTGCTCAAAAACCTAACCGATCTAACTGAGATATTTGAGAGTCTATTTTCGTCGGGTTTTAGACGAATCACGAGTATTAATTCCTGTCGAAAATACTAATCCCGAGTTACCTTCAATTTAATGATACAAAAGGCTTAGTAATTGTAACTCATGACTTAACTCAATAAAAGCTTCGTTACATAAGATCCGAAGAACAAAACTTGATGACAATGTTACTCTATTTATAACCTTTTTTCAATCTTCAAAATCTTTATCCATGTCTTCGACATCTTCTTCACTATCTTCTTCTTCATCATCACCAACTTCCTCTTGCTTCTTCTTCTTCCCTTTCTTTCCATCAACATTTTCTGAAACAGACATATAAACACAAAATCAGATGTTTAACCCTGTGATAGACGAGATCAAAACCCACAATGTGGCAGATAAGGTCGACATTTACCATATTCACTGAATATGATTCCTCCTGAACACAATCCTTCCTCCACTTTAACGAGCTGCATTGTCATTCTCGGTCCTATTTCTTGTAGTTTCACTGCGCTTTTTATTGACCGTCGGTTTACTCGGCCTAAATCAGATGACAGTGTTACTGTTGCAGCTTCTTCATCTCCTTCGCTCTCTGATCCGTAACCAGCCCTGAAACAAAACAACAATACAAAAAGGACGAGAATCATATCAATCTATCGGCATTGATAGAGAGAGGAATGAATAAAAAACCAGACTGAACCAATGTAGATACTTACCTGGTGACAAAATCACTAACATCCTGCAGGTTCCTAAGATCAGGAACCTGATGATTTTGCACAAATTTCCTGATCCTGCGAGACACTCCTACAGGCTGAAGTCTTATCGAATAATGCCGGAAATCTATAAGTTTCGTGTCCTTGTTATAATTCAAGAGTACTAATCTCTGACATGTTGAGAGCTTGACCTAACACATAATTACTCCCCCAGAAGAACAAAATTAAAATGCTAGAACAAGATACAATCAGTAACAAAGAGCATCTCTCTCAGTTCTCAGCAACAAACTTACAGTGTTGATATCAATAGATGGGAATATGTTCTGAAACATAATCGTTGCCAGCTTTAGATGCAATTCCTGAGTACCGAATCCAGAGAGGACAATCTAAGCAACATCGAATTTACATTCGTACGTGTTAGCAAAACCCGAATTACAAAAGAATTACAAGTAAGAGAGTGAGATAAATTACCAAAGGAGGACTCTTGAAAAGATCTTGAGGACATCTAGGCCGAAGCTGAGACTGAGCTATATCTGATGCTAAGGAATAGTGATGAATTTTGAATGTCAGAGTCGGACCCTGCGGGGTTCTTGCTACTCTTAAAGACAGTGAAGACGCTGTTTTCGACAGCATAAGGAAATGCGTAACACCCATTGGACCTGATACATTCAAAAAGTCCCTTAAAGTGTTCCGTTTCTTCTCCTGCGAAGGAACAAACGGTAACAACTTGCATCAGTAATGGTTAAATCACATTCATCAAAACTATAACTGAATGAGAGTTATTTTTAACTAACCTTAAGACTGAGAGCAGTGTAAGGAAGCATAAGCTTTCTTAAATCCATCTGAAGTTGTTTGACAGAGCCAGGAAGTTTCATTCTTGAAAACACAAAACTCTTTGGGATCTTATCTCCAGTGACATGATCAACATTAACTTGATTTTTTGTCACAATAGGCTTCACATTGACCTTACCCTTCTTCTTATTCTATATAAATCACAAACCAGTAAATACATAATACTGAAGAACAAAACAGATAAACATGAATTCGTAGAGAAACTTCAACAGACTTACGTTTGTGAAGCGAACCATTGATTCTTATCTCACCAAAGAGTCAAAGATTCTGGAAACAGAAAATCGGATTAATACAAATACAAAAGAAAAACCATCTATGTATATACACTAATCAAAACCCTATTGGCACTTACTTAAACCCCTGAGAGAGAAGTAGCTCTAAGATAGGGTTTTTCCAGACACACCCAAAATCATGGATGATTCATATAAAGAGTACAAATGGATCAGACATATAATCACCAAACCCTAACTTCGCCGGCCGGACAATCAGAGCCTGAGGTTGGAGAAAGGCGGCTGATTTGTAAATAAAGACTGAAATTCGCTCATCGATGTAGAAGCCCTATTATTCAAACCGTTTATCTCTAACATCCGGTTAAGTGATTCTGGTTTTGTTGTCGACCGGTTTAATGAATGACATCCAGTCTTTTCCAATGAGAATTTATTCTTCATCCCGACAAGATAGATTTGACAATTTTTGGTTGGCTTTTGGTGCCAAAAGAAGAAAAGAACATATTACAGGCTCCACTTATATAGTGCATTCACTACATGTGTCGACAATTACAACTTTTTTTCATTTTGGCGATCGTTGAGAGCATCAAAGTTTCTGCGTTGAGATTTGTTTGGTACTAATTCTTCCTCCTGAATGTTGTTGATAATTTCATTGATAAATGTTTAACCTTTGACCTAAGTTCTTCGTTTTGATCAAACTCATATTTTTATCTATACCAGAAATCGTATTTTTCTTAAGTTTCATTATTCTAATCTAAAAGTTGTTGACCTTTTTGTTCGCTTTTTTGAGATCTAAAACTTATATATATTTTGGTTCATAGTTGAATTCTGGTAATGTTTCATCTCTTTCTTTATCTTGTCGTGAAATTACTCTTCTTCGGCGATGATTTCGATGAATTCTAAATGACGTTGTAGGTTTTTAGTCTATGTTATGTGGAGAGAATTGAAGAACTCTAATTTTCTTAGTAGCTCGTACGGACATTGTTAGTGTTTCCTGATAATGAAAGAGTGAAATTTCACAGTCCCGTCTTGTTTGCTCGTCGGATCTAATCGTATACTACAATTTTAATCTAAATCTGGAATTTTGAATGTTTTGTTAGATCAATAATCTGTAACTGTTAGATCAATTTTTGTTTTTTGTTTTTTGTTTTTTGTTTTTGTTTTTGCCTTAACTTGCTGCTACAGAAACTTTCTTATGGCGAATTGAATTCTTGTTCTACAGATTCATCATCATCGTCCCTGAATACCAAGTTGCTGGTCACATTGCTCGTGATGGGAAGCTCGGTCCACTCGTAAACGACGAAGGCCAGTTCTTCAAACCACTTCAGGGAGATTCTCGTGGCAACACGAGGCTGAGTTCTATGAGTCCTTCTCCTCGAACAAAAACGTTCCACATCACATCCATAGATATTTTCCAAAGTATTACGGTACTCAGCTTGTTTTAGCATCTAATGATCTGGCAAGCTTCCCCATATTGTTCTTGATGACGTTGTTTCCAGTTACTTGAATCCCTCTGTAATGGATGTCAAGATTGGACCTAGGACATGGTATCGGATGTATCTGAAGAATACTTCAACAAATGTATAAAGAAAGACAAAGAGACCACTACGGTTTCGTTGGGGTTCAGGATTTTGGGTTTTAAGATTTTCGACAACGAAAAATCGAGTTTTTGGAGACCTGAGAAGAAGTTGGTTCTTGGGTACAATGTTGATGATGTAAGATTGGCTCTGAGAACGTTTGTGTCATCGAACTCACCCGCAGAGTCCAACTCGACTACAAGCTGTGCTTTTGCGTTAGAGGTTTATGGTGGTTCTAATGGGATCTTGGCGCAGTTGTTGGAGCTTAAGGCTTGGTTCGAAATCCAAACACTTTACCATTTAAACTCTTGCTTGATTCTGATGGTTTACGAAAATGAATCGATCTTGACGAAAGGGGGAGATGGTGTTCAGGCACAAGTAAAGCTGGTGGATTTCGCACATGTTCTTAGTGGAGAGACCATAATTGCTTGGGTGGACTCTGCTCTTTCATTAAGTTCATCAAAGATATAATTCAGAGCGTAGATGAGTGCAATGAAACCAACGTTTCCCAGCTTGACAATGGGCACTAGAGATACGATTTCTTTCCCAGCGCGGTTTCGAATAATCTCCCAAGTTATTCCTGCGTTGGGCTAATTGGGTTTTGGACACGAACTTTTGTCCCTTGCAATTGTATAATAAAGCTTGTACGTACCAAACTGAATGGAACCATTGTATTTCTCACTAGAGGAAGGTATAGAAACTTTCATGGAAGTAAAGATTGACCAGTTCAGCTTCTTTGGCTTCCTGTTATAGCAAAGCAAAATCGCTTTTTCAGGTAAACAGTTTAGAATAAGGGTTTGAAAGAATTAATACTGTCAGCATCAATAAGTTGGAAAATTAGTTAAGAATATTACTTAGAAGCGATTTTCATCTTAGAAAATAATCTTACTCAAAGAGCCACTAAGTAGTGTACTTAACTCTAAGCCACATCGCCTAGAAACAGTCTTTTTTTCCTTTCTTTCTTTCTCTGTTTATATGTCTGATCGGTCACAAGTTGAATACTCTTCATAACAATTCACAAGGATGAAATTCTTCATCGTGATCATGTTTTCTGCTAGCTTCTTCCTATCTATCTCCGCGGATTTGGACAATATGCAGGACACGTGTCCAACGTCTCAAGGCGAACAACGCATCTTCTTCGTCAATGGCTATACTTGCAAGAACCCGGCTGCGATCAACGCTCAGGATTTCAAGTCCACCAAACTTACAGTAGCTGGAGACACGGACAATTATCTCCAGTCAAGCGTCACATTGCTCACAGCATTAGAGTGTCCTGGTCTCAACACTCTTGGCCTCTCGGTTTCACGGACTGATCTTGAAAAGGACGGATCTGTGCCGTTCCATTCACATCCGAGGTCATCCGAGATGCTCTTTGTGGTGAGCGGAGTCGTGTTTGCTGGATTTTTGGATACAAATAACAAGATTTTCCAGACGGTTCTGCGGAAAGGTGATGTCTTTGTCTTCCCTAAAGGATTGCTTCATTTTTGCCTGAGCGGTGGTTTTGAACGAGCCACCGCATTCTCGTTTTACAATAGCCAAAATCCTGGAGTCGTGAATATTGGAGGCGTATCTGGAATTGATAAAAAGCACGTAAAGTACATGACAACGTCTTAGTTTCTGGCTTTGGCTCTGGCATGGAGAACCCTGATGAGCTTTAGAGCGTTTCCCTTTCTCATCGTATTGCTATATGTTTGCAGCATTATTACTGATCAGATTGAGAGTTTACCCGCGGTTGGATTGGTGCAGAATTAAAACACTGATTAGTGTCTGTATGTAACTATGTAAGTCTACTGCAGTTAACGTCTTTTTTAAGGCAGTGAATATCTTAATAACAAACCCTAACTTGGGTCACACGAACATTTAAGACAAAGAATTGAAGGCCTGAGCAGTTGTAGCAACCTTGAAGAAGACGTCTTCGAGAGTTGTGTCGGCGAGTCCCCAAGCAAATACTGTAAATTCGCTTTTGGCCTTCTCAACCAATCTAAATACATCTGAAATAATGGCTTCTTGCTTAGGGATCTCGAATTTCTGTGTTCCTGATAGATGGTATACTTTCTTGGCATTTGGTGAAATATTTTGAACCATTCTCTCTACATTCTCCTCATGTTCCGGCGAGGTCGTCATCGTGAACACATACGATCCACCGTACCTCCCCTTAAGCTCTTTTGGGTTTCCAATGCATTGCAGGCCTCCATCTACGAAAATCCCCAATCGATCGCAAAGAAATTCGGCTTCTTCCATTGAGTGAGCTGCAAATGTGAGGAGCAACTTTTTGTAAAACATTAAGAAAGTAGATCATAGTCCAGAAAGACTCATAACCATCAACCTGGATTCAATTCACAGTATTGACAGGATCCATATATATGGAAGAGAGAGAGAGGAGAACGTACTTGTGAGGATAATGGCCGTGTTCTGTTTAGCACGTTGGATCACGGTCCATAAGTTCTTTCTTGATGCTGGATCAAGTCCAGTGCTCGGCTCATCCATGTAAACCACCTTGAAGAAATCAGACCATGGGTTCATTTGAGCTGTTTTTTAGAAAACCACATAACAAGAGACCAGGAGATGTACCTTTGGGTTCCCGATAAGCGAAATGGCCACACTAAGTCGTCTTTTCATACCTCCGCTGTATTTTCCAGCAGGTTTGTCGCCAACGCCTCCATCAAAAAGGCTGACGCTTTTGAGAGACTCTTCCACAGCCTTGAAAATGAATTTTATACTCATGAACTAACATTATCTTTTGGAGTAACATAAATCGCTAAGCGATAAAACACACCTGTGTTAAAGCAGATCCTTTGATATTCTTTAGTCTACCGTAGAAAAGAAGATGTTCCTTTCCTGTAAGCGTCTCCCAAAGCAAACTTAAACAAAAGAAATGACATGAAAAACAAAACAATCTCCTTTATTGTTCCTCATCTACTTAGTAATGGAATAAAATGCAAAAATTGTTGAAAAGAATATTACTCGTGCTGCGGGCATACCCCCATGCTTGAGTATACTTTGATCATATCCTTGCATATGTCCAAACCCTGAACTAAAGCTGTTCCAGATGTCGGTTTCGAGAGCCCAGTCATCTGGCGCAGCAAAACAATATTACAAAAAGTTTTACACTCTGAAACGTTGTATGGTATTAAAGAGTGGGTTCTGACCATATTAATGAAAGAGGTTTTTCCAGCACCATTAGGCCCAAGCATGCCAAAGCATTCTCCTGAAGGCACGTCGAGATATAAACCTCTTACTGCTATTTTTGGTGGGTTACCATCTCTTCCTGGATACACCTTCTTCAGGTTGTCACACACAATTGCATGCCTTGTCCTCCCTTCTTTCCTTAGTTGCTCAACTTTTTCCCTCTGATTATTATTTTCTATTTTATCAGTACAACTTGAAGTTGGAGAAACATGTAATGAAACAAGAGAAACTTAACCTCGTAAGCGACATCTGTTTTTTCCATGTCAATGAGGACGTTCTCAGAGTTTTGCCTCTGCACACTAGGCCTTGGTAAGGAAGATGATTTCTTGAATGGGTTTTTCAAGACAAAGAAAGCGTTATCCTCGGACGAAGAAGCCAGATCGATATAGTAGGCCACAATGAGAATCACAAACCACTCCACTGACATTAAGCAGAACAGTTTATCCATTCCACTTTGGCTGAGATTCTCCCACTTCAATCCATTTCCAAGGAACGCAGAGTGTGAGAACTCATATAATCCACGGTATAAAGAAAAGCCGGGATACAACTCCAATGCAAGAATACCCATTTCTGTAACGTAAACATAAGTTACTCAATAGTCATTAATATGTGTATTTGTTTTTCAAGGTATTGATCTTGTTAACTTACCAGAGAATGATGGATTTTCAAGCAGTGATACGAAGAGAAAGTTGCCCAAGAGCCCAGTAGCAAACACCAATATGTAAGCAATGACTACAACAACAATAGACCGTTGATATTCTACTCTGGGTATTTGAGATCAAACATTATTTTTGAGAAGATTTAAGAAATGTGATGTTAGTACCTGTTGCAGTCTTAACCTTTGAGAATATTGAAGAAGCTAAAAAGGCGAAGGAGATTTGCAGATTTATGAAGATAAAATAGAAAACGAATTGGATGCTGTAGTCATTGAGCCGGAAGTACCTAAGGCCTATAGCTGATCCGAAGATTACAAAAGAAACAACGTACAACAAAGATATCATAAGAAAATAGGCATAGGAAATCATCCAATATGGACCATTTCCTAGACCGTGCATCTTCATTATAATTCTTAGACGCTGTTGTTTCTCATATACCAATGATGTCAAGATCACCTGCAAGAGATTCACAGAGAGTGGGATTAATTTGTTCTTTTTGATGCTTGTAATGAACTAAAGTATTCAATTTTACTAGTAACTTACAGGGAACAGAAGAAGAACAACCCAAGTGAAAAAAAGCGGCCCAAGCAAGGACGCAATATCTGGATTGAATGTAGTTTGTTGTTTAGGAACCTCTTTGACAAACTCGAATAATATCCTTGTCTCGGGGCCTTTCAGAGACTTAAGATAAGCATTTGACACCTGCAGTTTTGCAAGGTGTGAATATTAGACTGCTTCATTTATAAGAAACATATAATAGAGCATATATTTGAATTTCATACCAGATTGATCAAGCGAGGAACTCGAACCAAAGCCTCACTTGAATAATCATAGCTGTTTGTTGAATTATACCAGATGGTCACGTTGAAGTTGTTTCTATCCGAACTCGAAAGATCAAAAGCTAAAACAAAAACCAATCAGGGATTACAGCTGAGTACTAAGCATGTACATATAGGCAGAAAATTTAACCAAACCTGCAGCAATTTCATTTGTCATCCGTTCAGAATTTCCTCTCCAACTACCCTTGAAAAGCTCATCATTGACCTCAACAGAGCTATTTCTCCAGAGACAGAACCCTTTAACACACTGCACCTCTGAGATGTAAAGAACAACCACTAAGTTAATCATCAAAGTAAAGAAAACCGCTTTTGTCATCAGTCTTTAATTGACACATTTGAACATCAAGAAGAATAAAAAAATACCTGTTTGAATGTTTCCTAACGAGAGTGGCCATGTAGAGTTTGGTTTGCAGTGAGATTGGATATTGTAGATGGGAACATCCGAATCAATTCCTGGATCGTTATAATTGTTTAGGCCTGCTGGTAATATTGAACCCTGAAAATCATCATGACCTTTAGTTAAAAAAAATCTAAAACATTGAGATAAGATATATCTTGCACTTTACTGATGGAAGGAATTAGCAAACATACCAAGACATTATAGGCTAAACTAGACAAAAGATCGGACTTATTCACGGCAAACGAATCGCTAAAGATATTCCTGGATAAAGCTGAAGAAACAACAACAACAACAACACAGCTTATGATTAGTTTCACAGCTACCTAACTAACATATAGAGAAATGTATCAAGGAAGTATACATACCTTTACCAAGAGAATGATTATTGCCAGTAAGAAGTATAGTTACAGGACAAGTTCCTGCTTTTCTACAGGACCTGTCAGGCAGGTCTTTGTAGGAAAAGAAATCAGCTTTGACAGCACGAGATCCAGGATCTGGAATATCTAACATCGGAGGCAACAATGGAGGATTTGGAATGGGACAACCTTCACCATATAAATCATCTGTACTATCACATATACTCATATCCGAAGACTTCTTCATCACAGCATCGAGCAAGAGTTGAAACGCAAGGAGAAGTAAACAAAGGAAGAACGGAACAAGAACAAGCCTAACATTCGTCCATATGTGTTTCCTCTGCCAAAGTAATCACATACATCGAAACTAAGATCATTTAAATCAAGCATAAAAACCATCGTTTTGTTTCAGATTATATGATCCATCAAAGTTTTTTTCACCGACTAGAATGTAGAACATACAGATACGTACCTGGTAGGTCAAGTTTTTTCTAAGTAAAGCATTTGCTTGAGCCCAGAAACTGGCTTGACTAGAATTCGCCATTGATGAAGAGAGAAGCTTTGTTAGTCTTGAATTTTTCTTCTCACTCACACCACTTCTTAATTACTATTCTTCTTCTCCGTTTAAATATTTTTCGTGCAAAATAGAATTCTCTTCTAATTTTCCTTACGTTAAATTAATAATAAATCAAACCATTAATTGATAATCCAATAGAAACATTGTAGCATATTTGTATCAGAATTTTGTTGAATACAGTGTAAGAAACTGATAAATCACATCAATACAATGGATACAGATATGTCTTTCCGAAAATATCAAGAAGGAAATAAATGTAAATTGGAATTTTGAAAACGTAGAAGAGGAAAGGTCCATAGAATAAAGAATAAAATTTACCAATTAAGAAAACGCGTTTCTGTCATTAATGAAAATATGCATTATTACAGAAAAATAGGAAAAAATATTTTTATCTTTAACCCAGATTTTTGATGAAATCTTTCTTTTCTTTTTGGTCGAATTAATGAATTTTTTTTTTTTAGTCGGATGATGAAAACTTTTTTGTATAATAGTAATTTTTTTATATTTAAAATAAAATAATAAATGAGTAACTAGAATGTTTAAAGTCAGCTTTCATAGACGTTTAATCACAGACATAACGTAATTGATTTCAAAGAAGAAGAAAAATAAAACCTACAATCTTCTTCATCATCTTCCTCTGATCATGACTTTGCGAAGAGGCTTGCCGCTTTTTTATCAGCAATTCACAGCGTTGTTCAAAAAGAACCTATTGCTTTCATGGAGGAACAAGAGAGCCACGTGTCTTCATCTCTTCTCTTCCTTCTTCTTCATCCTTCTCATCTTTTCTATCGAGGAAGCGATGAAGGCGAGCGAAGTAACCTCTACGGTGCACAGAAATGTCACAGATCCTAAGGCATTAGTCTCGCCTTCAATTCCGCCTTGTGAGGATAAGTTTTTCGTGAGCCTTCCATGCTTTGACTTCGTGTGGAGTGGGAACCAGAGCCGTCGCGTGACTGATATAGTCTCTGCAATTATGGCTAACAATCCGGGAAGACAAATTCCTAGCAATAAGGTTTGTTTATTTTGATGATGATTCTGATGGGTTCTTGGTGTTCTTTTGGATGGCAAATGTGAAAAAACTTCTAAGTTGCTATGTCTTGTGTGTGGTGTGGTCTGTTCAGGTTCTATCATTTAAAGGGCATAAGGAGGTAGATTCATGGTTTATGTCACATCCGTTGCAAGTTCCAGGAGCCTTGCATTTTGTGGAAAAGAATGCTACAGTGATTAGCTATGGAATTCAAACGAATTCTTCCTCCACGAAAATACGCGGTCGCAGTGAAGATCCAACGTTTAAGTTCCTTGTTCCAATTCAAATTGCTGCAGAGCGTGAAATCGCAAGGTCCTTAATTGGAGGTACTGTTCTTGAATCTTTTTGAGTTTAGAAAAATTTGATGGCAGTGTATATATATGTATGTGGCTGCTTCTTATAGACTATGACATGGAAATAGTCTTCATATGTTTTCAGATCCAATGTTTAGTTGGGGTTTTGGATTTAAGGAATATGCGCGTCCAGCTCTTGGTAGAAGAGCAACCACTTCTGCTCTGAATATTATGGGACCAGTGTTCTTTCTTGCATTCTCCATGTTTGGTTTTGTTCTCCAACTCGGTTCTTTGGTTATCGAGAAAGAGCTAAAACTTCGACAAGCAATGACAATGATGGGTGTTTTTGATACTGCTTATTGGTTGTCATGGCTCTCATGGGAAGGAATACTTACTTTTGTTTCCTCACTCTTCTTGGTCCTCTTTGGAATGATGTTCCAATTTGAATTTTTCTTGAAGAACAGTTTTCTTGTTCTCTTCCTACTTTTTTTGCTTTTTCAGTTTAACATGGTAAGCAACCTCATTCTTAGTTGTGATCTTGATACTGATAAGCTTTCTTCTGAGATATACCTGCATCATTTAAGAGTTTTACATCTTATTTGTGTTGCTAGATTAGCCTAGCATTTGTGCTATCAACTTTCATTAGCAAATCATCTTCAGCAACAACTGTGGGCTTCCTTGTGTTTCTGATTGGATTTGTAACACAGGTTTTTTCTCTGTTGCTAACATATATGGTAGCTCAAATTATTAGTTCTTAAAAGCATGGACTTTTAGTTATTATAGTTTGAACTGCAGATTGTAACATCTACTGGATTCCCTTATTCAAGCGAACATTCCGTTGCCTACCGGGTGATATGGTCATTCTTTCCACCGAACACATTTTCTGCAGGTCTGCAGCTGATTTTTGACGTGACATCCACTCCTGGAAACTCTGGAATTAGTTGGAGTGAAAGAGCAATGTGTTCAGCGGATGATACCACTTGCGTTCTTACAATTGTATGTCGACCTGTCGAGATGGTTTTGATCTAATAGTCTCTATCATCCTCTGACAAATATATGTTTCTGAACTTTTGGCAGAACAAAATCTACATATGGATGGTGGGGACATTCTTTTTCTGGTTTGTTTTAGCTATCTACTTTGACAATATTATTCCCAATGCATCCGGTGTGAGGAAGTCGATCTTCTACTTTGTGAAACCTAGTTATTGGACTGGCAAAGAAGGCAACAAAATAGAAGGTACGCTCCTATTGCACTAAGAAAACCTCTTGTGTGTTTGGAAAACACAAGCCAACATGTTTCTACACTTTGCAGAAGGGAGCATTTGTAGCTGTATTGGTTCCGTTCCACATAAAGAGCATACTACACCAGATGATGAAGATGTGCTTCAAGAGGAGACTTTAGTTAGACAACAAGCTTTGGATGGAGTAGCTGATCGTAACATTGCAGTTCAGATACATGGTCTTGCAAAGACATATCCTGGAACGACAAAGCTTGGATGCTGCAAATGCAAAAAGACATCCCCTTTTCATGCTGTAAAGGTATACTCTTTGCAAAAGTTGTTCCTCGTGCACCTGAGATTAATGTCTTACAACAGTTCCATGTATTCTTCAGCTAATTCATGGTAAGTATTCAGGGTTTGTGGATTAATATCGCCAAAGATCAGTTGTTTTGCCTTCTGGGACCCAATGGCGCAGGGAAAACAACTACTATAAGTTGTTTAACTGGCATAAATCCAGTCACTGTTGGAGATGGTAAGTAAGATTGTTCATCTTTTTGTTTGTGTTTGGATAAAGTATGTTTTTGGAGAAATATTCTAAGAGGATCTATTTAATTAACATCAAACAGCAATAATTTATGGAGACTCCATAAGAAGCTCTGTTGGCATGTCCAACATTCGTAAAATGATAGGAGTTTGTCCTCAGGTAGGGTCGATTTCTTCATCCATTTTCCGTAAGACTAGAAGTAGAACAATCTAATATATATATATATATATATATATGCTTAAAATGGTTTGTCTTCTACTTTCTGTTTTTACAGTTTGATATTCTTTGGGATGCTTTGTTTGGTGAAGAGCACCTTCACCTCTTTGCTAGCATCAAAGGGTTGCCACCAACATCAATCAAATCGGTACATGTCACCAATATAGATATATCTACTTGATTCACTCATTTATATTACAAACTACTTGATTTGATATGAATCTCTTGCCAATCATGACTTTCCTAAGCATCCTTTCTCTTTTTACAGGTTGTAGAGAAGTTACTAGCAGATGTAAAACTAACAGAAGCATCGAAAATTAGAGCAGGAAGTTACAGTGGTGGAATGAAACGCAGACTCAGTGTTGCAATAGCACTCATTGGTGATCCCAAGCTGGTTTTTCTAGATGAACCGGTCTTGCAACCAAACATTTTCTCTTTTAAAAAATTTGCTTACATACAGATAATTTTCTTTTTGTTAATTCATTTACTCTGTTATGCTTTTTTGGATTGTAGACAACGGGTATGGACCCTATAACGAGAAGACATGTGTGGGACATTATACAACAATCAAAGAGTGGTCGTGCCATCATACTAACGACACATTCTATGGAGGAAGCTGATATTTTAGGAGACAGAATAGGGATCATGGCTAAAGGCAGGCTGCGTTGCATTGGAACCTCAATCAGATTAAAATCCCGCTTTGGCACGGGGTTTGTTACTACTGTTAGCTTCCTCGAAAACAAAAATATCGGTGCTGGAACTTCAACCGAGCCATTGAAAAGGTTCTTTAAGGAGGTATGTATGTATGTACTCTCAAGTTTTGTAGTCGCATTAATTAGTAAAAACTCTAATGTCTTTGACCCCTCAACATTATGTTTTGCAGCATCTGAGAGTTGAGCCAAGTGAAGAGAACAAAGCTTTCATGACTTTTATTATCCCCCACGACAAAGAGAAACTTTTGGCGGTAACCATATTCAAAGCTCCATCACATATTGGTCTGATGAGTGACATTTATATATCATATTCTTATGAATGAATTAGGGATTTTTTGAGGAGCTGCAAGATCGAGAATCTGAATTTGGAATCTCGAACATCCAGCTTGGGCTGGCCACTCTTGAAGAAGTGTTTCTGAACATCTCAAGAAAGGCAGAACTAGAAAGTGCAACCGCTGAAGGAACCATGGTCACTCTAGCGTTAGAGTCAGGCATTTCAGTCGAGGTAAAAATCTACAACGTTCATAAAAATGATCAATTTTACATGTAGACGTCTCTTATTTGCATATTTGAGACATGAAGTTATAGTTAAAGAACACAAACTCAATGTACAGATACCTGTGGGAGCAAAATTCATAGGTATCCCTGGAACAGAAAACACACAGAATCCTAGAGGAGTAATGGTGGAAGTGTATTGGCAACAAGATGGGTCGGGATTAATGTGCATCTCTGGACACTCGCCGGAGATGCGGGTCCCAGAGAATGTTCCGGTGATATATGAACCATCATCACAAGTATTAGGACATGGACAGAGACGCGTTCGTGGTATTGTGATTGATTATGATTATATAAACTAATATTCCCTTTGTGAGAATAGTGAAATCTCCATGTGAATTATTTTCTTACTTACACTGGGATTTAAAGATTAGTCATGGAAAATACTCAGAAAATCACTCACATGGAATTACAATGAATGACCCACTTTGAATGAGCTAGAGACTGTGATGTTGTTTTTAGAGAGTTAAAAGTTACATAAACTTTCAATTTGCTATGTTTACTATTTATATTCACTCTCTCAACAAAAGCACAAAACTGTAATAGAGCAAGAAAAATCATAATGTTTATTTTTAGCCAAAAATCAAAAAATTCAAGTGTACGCACTGCTATTTCCTTGGAAGGCTTTATTTTTCTTTTGATTAATTATGGAGCGTTAGAGCTCGTTTTTGGATTTGGAAGCAGGACTGCCTTGTCCATTACCACTAACATAATCAATTCCAAAAGCTGAGAGATCAATAGATTTCCCTTTTTCCTTAGAGACTGTCTTCACGAATAGACCGATAGAACGAGCCCATTTAATCATAGATGCGAAACATTCTTTCCTTGGTTCAAAAGTTATCTCCCCTGAACCGTGCTTCTTCATGTCAACCAAAACCTTTCCCATTGACAACAAACCATCCAACATCCTCCAATAATCAACCTATACGCCAAGAAAATGATATAATTATCGTATAAAACCGGGAATAACACATGTTATATCCCATATAACAAACAACTAATGTCAAATAAACACGTACTGCTGTTTCGCCTTTAGTGCCATCCAAAGCAGACACAGCCCTGAAAAGCATCTCAGATTTATAAGCCATCTCGAACTTCATTTCTTTTGATCCAGGTGATGCAGATTTGAAGCATGTCATGAAGTCCTCTAACTTTGCAAATAAATCCTTGAACTCTGTTGTCGCAGGACACTTGCTCTCGAGACTATCCAAAAAATCTGACATACCTTTATATGCAAAAGGCTCAAAGTCTTTACCCATTTTGGGGAAATCCTTCAAGTAAATGGGTAATGAGAACGTCTCTTGTGTTTCAGACAAAGTTCTTTTAGAAGAAGAAGAAGAAGAAAGGTCATAGTCAATTCCATAAACTGAGAGATCAATAGATTGCCCTTTTTTCTCAGAGGCTGTCTTTACGAATAGACCGATTGATCGAGTCCATGTCACCATATTCCCAATCAATTCTTTTCTATCTTCAAAAGTTAGCTCCTTCAATCCACACTTCTTCATGTCAACCAAATTCTTTCCCAATGACAACAAGCTATCAACCACTCTCCATGCATCTGCCTACATACCACCAAAAAAAAAGCAAAATTGACATTTAATACTTGAAATGTACTGCGACAGACATTACCATTAATGAAAACTTACTGTTACTCCGCTACCACCCATTTTAGACATAGCTCTGAAGAGTTCATCAGAACTTTTTGACATCTCAGCAATGTTGTCTTTTGATCCAGGTGATGCCGAACTGAAGTATGCCATGTAATCCTTCAAATTTGCAAAGAAGTCTGTGAACTCTGCAGTTTTAGGACATTTACTCTCTAGATCACTCATGAACTCTGACATACCCTTAGTTGCGAATGCGTCGAAATCTTTACAAACTTTAGGGAAACTTTCCAAGTAATTGGGTAATGAAAAGGTTCCTT